>JAJJWW010017017.1:0-82181 GCA_023531295.1 Papaver armeniacum
CAAAGCCCAATTTAAGCCCAACATCAAATTATATAGTACTATATACAAGCCTCAATTCTTTTCTTTGCACCCCTAAAAATGAAAATTGTAACCCAAGGCAAAATTTGGCACCCCCAACTTTGAAATCTTGGCTCCCCCACTTAAACGTCCTGTCTCTACCGGGAGCACACTGTGAAATTTGTGGTGAATACGTCAACTGAAAATCTGAAGGAAGTTTCATGGACTGTCACCTGAACAATAAGTCATGAACAAAATGTCATATTCTTCCTGCAAGAAAAATTATGTAGGATATTGTCAATAAAAGTCAAGGAGTTGAAGTCAAATTATCCTTAGTCAACCTAATCAAATCCAGTATGTTAGAAAACCTTTGTTAGAACTAAATTATTTCAAGAAATCTCATAATCTAACACAGATGATCAAAATCTTTTATCTTTATTTCTAGAACTAAATTGAAAAAAAGTAACCAATGAATTGACTTAAAATAAAAAAAAAGAACATTGAACTTCTAGATTTGGACTAGTTCATGCCTATATTAGTTGAAAGTAGATTTTAAAAGATTTTAATATGTTGATGGCATTGTATATATAGAGCTAACTCTGAGACACTAAAAGCATATCATTCATCACATCTTGTTCCATATCCAGATATACAAGAAATTAAGCAACACACACTAAATATGATGATGAGTTCATCTCATATTCTCCCCTTATTTACATTCCTTGTATTAGTATTCTTCTCAGGTGGTTCTTGGGCAGCTAATAATTCACTTCATGGAGATTTTCTCCAATGCATTAAGAAGAATGAGTACTCTTCAATTCCAATCCCAATTTTTACACCTGATAATTCTTCATTTACAACTATCTTTCGGTCTTCGGCTCGGAACCTTAGATTTTTAACACCCAATTCAACACAAACACCTCAGTTTATAATTACACCAACCCATGAATCTCATGTTCAATCAGCTGTAGTTTGTAGTCAAAAACATGGGTTCGATCTTAAAGTACGAAGCGGTGGTCATGACGTCGAAGGGCTATCTTACGTATCTGACACGCCGTACGTATTGGTCGACTTGATCAATTTTCGAGACATTACTGTTGATTTAAAAGAAAAGACTGCATGGATTCAAGCTGGTGCTTCACTTGGGGAGGTTTATTATCAAGCTGCAAACAAGAGCAACAACACCCTCGGATTTCCGGCAGGGTTTTGTCCTACTGTAGGTGTTGCTGGACACATTAGCGGAGGTGGGTTTGGTGCTTTGGTACGAAAATATGGTCTTGCGTCAGACCAGGTCATTGATGCTCGCATTGTCACCGTTGACGGCAAAAGTTACACCAGAGAAACCATGGGGAAAGATCTGTATTGGGCTATTAGAGGAGGTGGTGCTAATAACTTTGGAGTGCTTCTTTCCTGGAAGGTCAAGTTGGTTCCTGTCACACCTGTCGTGACTGTTGCTACAATCAGCAGAACATTAGAACAAGGTGCGACGGACCTAGTTCATAAGTGGCAATTTGTTGCCGATAGACTCCACGAGGACGTCTACATTGGGCTCACATTTTCTGTCGCTAACTCTAGCCGAGCAGGAGGTAAAACGGTATCAGTCCAATTTGCGTTCTTGTTCTTAGGAGGCAGTGACAGACTTCTTGAGCTCATGGAAGAGAGCTTCCCTGAACTGGGTTTGAAACGCAACGAAACTACTGAAATGAAATGGGTAGAATCTCATGTATACTTCTATGCACGAGGTAGACCTATCGAGCTATTATGGGATAGAGATCATGCAACAAAGAGTTTCCTAAAAATAAAAGCTGATTACGTGAGGGAACCAATATCAAAATCCGGTTTAGAAGCGATTTGGAGAAGGTTTGTGGGAGGAGATTCACCGGCTATGTTATGGACTCCTTTTGGTGGTAGAATGAACGAGATTTCGGAATTTGAAACTCCTTACCCACATAGAGCTGGCAATATTTACAACATTATGTACGTTGGAAATTGGTTGAATGAAACTGAATCAGAGAAGCAGATTGATTGGATGAGAAGGTTTTATAACTCCATGGCTCGTTATGTTTCCAAGAATCCAAGATCAGCATATGTCAACTACAAAGATCTCGACTTAGGAGTTAACAGTAACAATGTTAGCGAGGCAGTGAGGTACGTACAAGCAAGATCATGGGGTACAAAATACTTCAAACATAACTTTGAAAGATTAGTTAAAGTTAAGAGCATGGTTGATCCTAGTAATTTCTTCAAGAACAAACAAAGTATTCCTCCTGTTAGTACTTGGGGCAAGCTGTAGAAGAATATCATCGACAAACAGACCTTAACTACTTATACATAAACATAAACCAGATTGTTATTATATATATTTCAAAATAATTAATACAGTACAGTTCATATAAGCTGCATTTGTATTATTATTATTTTTTTTTTCTTTCTTATGTAATAAACTTTGAAAGAGTTGATTAGGTCTTTCAAATTTTCTTTGTATTGGTTTTATACTTTTATTTTATTTTATATATATATATATATATGATGATTACTTATGTTGAACCTAAGTAGTAAATTAAGATTTTGTGTTTAGTTACAAGTTAAAATCAAAGACTTTACGTTCTATTTTTAAAGTCTGAAAAAAAAAAATAGTCTAATGTTGTTGCTGTGGCCGAAATGTTTTTCAATATTATGATGTAAATTTACACTTTTTAGGTGACATTTGCACAAACATTTCCGTCTTTGCCTAATAACTAAAGACAATGTTATAAAAAAAAATTTCTTTTTCATACTTTAGTTCTTTATGACAATTTGTGCAATATATATGCACCTCGCGATTGGTGGTTCAATGAATCAAGATCCACTCTAGAGGTCATCGAAACAATGGAATGTAGTTCGCGATTTATCAAAATAAAATAAAATAAACAGAAAATGGGCTATATAGCCAAAAGGGCAAGTTTCCTGGGCTATATGGACCGGTAAGCTTTCCGTCTGGGTCAAATGTCCAAAAGAATCTTTTTAATGTGGAGAGACCTTACTGCCCTTCATAGACAACATTTCTTCTCGTCTTCTTCGTCGAAAAAAACCAGATATGAAAAAAGTATAAGCTTTTATTGCTTTCTTCTCTGCTCTCGATCTTCTCTTTCTCCACCACCACCATCATCAACTATAACCACATCTACCACCACCACCACCAACAGTACTACAACCACCACCATCTGCATCTACAACAAACTACAACCAACACCACCACCTTCCTTCACCACCGTAACCATCGACGATACTACAACCACCAACATCAGCATCTACAACAACTACAAACACCACCACCACCTTCCTCCACCACTGCAAACATCAACATCATCGTCAACATTGATATCACCACCACCACAAAACACCGGCAACCCTAATTAAATGGAGAGTTCTCAAATTCATTCAAACCAAAATTAGGGTTTTCTCTTCCATCAATTTTACTGGTAAGTTTCTCGATCCTAATTCTTTTTCATGATTTTATTACCAGAACTCATCAATTTCACCACGAATTGATGTTAATAACCTATAATTTAATTTCAAATGAATCATTTTTATGAGTGAAATTTCATTCTGTTTTTTTCTTCTTGTGTAAATCTAGCTTAAAACATGATTGAAAATGGTTTGGATTAAAGCTGGTTTCATCTTGGTTTAAGTTTTGTAAAATTCAGTTTAAAAATTCATTGAATTTTGTTTGTATGTAACTAGTTTCATCTAGGTTAAGCTTATGTAAAATCTAGTATGAAATTTATTGAATTTGGTTTGGATGAAATTGGTTTCATCCTGTTTTGGATGGGTTGAAATTGTTTTCATCAAAATTTAAACATGGATGAAACTTTTTTTTTTTTGTTGTATTTGGTGGGAAGGATGAAAATCAGTTTCATCTAGTTTACACATTGATATACCTCAATTTTCGTCAGAATACTCAGGATGAAACCAATTTCATCTAGTTGTGGACTGAAAAATATTTTTTTTTGTCAAAATATGCAGGATGAAAACTAGTTTCATATAGTTTATTCATTGATATACCATTTTCGTCAGAATACTCAACTAGAAACCAATTTCATCTAGTTGTAAACTTTCATATAGCTATATTTTCGCCAAATGTGCGGGGATGAAACCAGTTTCATATAACTTACATATTGATATACCTCAATTTTCATCAGAATACTCAGGATGAAACCGATTTTATCTAGTTGTAAACTGTAATATATTTGTTTTTTTGTCAAAATATGTAGGATGAAACTAGTTTTATCTAGTTCTAGACTATGATATAATTGTATTTTCATCGGAATATCTTTGGATGAAATCAGTTTCATCTCGTTTTGAAGCGTGGTATACCTGGATTTTCATTACTAGATTACTAACTGCGTTACCCACATGCCATATTACACAGGAAATGTCAACACCATTTCAGTAAATGGCCCTATGTCCTTTCAATATTTCAATCTCGATTCATGCCAAAAAAACTCCAATTTAGGAGCAGTTTTACACACCGGATTGGTGCTCAAGAGGGGAAATGAGGGCAGCTGAAAAGTTTTATAATTGAGGGCAATGAAATGAGGGCACCCCTATGTACATGTTCTTTTCTTCCTTAATGGTGATTGTATTTCCTTTTTTCCTCTAGGTCCTTCCAGTTGGAAAGGGATTGCTTGGGTTTAGTGGTCTACAAGGATTAGCCGAGATTGGGATTATGGATGCGTTGCTAGTTGTAGTTAGAGAAGAACGAGGTTGAAGGAGTCGTGGATGGAGTTATGAAATGAAGGTGAGGTGCGAGGTTGGACCGAGCTTGGTTGCGGTTGAACCAGAAGGCTGAAATGGGTGTTTACGGAAATGCAAGAGATTATTAAATGTATGATTTAGGTGATTACATGGAAGTGTTTACATGGTTGGCTCTGCAGTTGGTCTTGAGATTACAAGTAGTTGTTCGGTGAGATAATGGTGCAAAAAGTATGTTTCACCCGGGGAGTTTGAGAGCTACAAAACATGGTGTTATGTTGGCAAGTGAGTTTGAGATGGAAAGGCTATGGGTTGTATGAAGCACAGTGTCTTGTGGAAGATCTGGTGTTGCTTCCAAATGTATGAACTGGTATAGATAAATGCTCGGATTTGTGTATGAAAATGTGCGGGAAGTAGCTCGGGATAAAAGTTTCAAGTGTTTTAGTTTGAAAACAATGAATTTGAGTGTTGGAGTCTAGTTTACCTTGGCAGCTAATCGAAAAAGTTGCAAGTCTTCCTCTTCTTCAGGTGTTGGTGGAGGTGGTGGCGAACGTGATGACAGTGGTGGCACCGATGCAGGCAATGATGATAGTATTACAAAAGGTAGCAATATCGTTAAGGAATATAGTCCATATCGTTAAGCTTTAGTGGCGTATTTACTGTCATCCAATTTTTTTGTTTTAACACATCCTTATAGACCAACTAGTCATACTTCCTTTGATGATTGCCTTGACACATTAGGTTCTGCTGAAGCGCAGCTTGCACAGTTGCATCATGAACAGTTGGGTCGGTACTCATGCCCAAGACGGAGAGTTGCTAATTGGGTGTCTTGTTGCTGCTAATTAACTCAGGTAAGCAAGAAAGTGAATGTGATTGTTTGCAGCATCTTGGTGTTGTGAAGCTGTGCTAGGCTGAGTTTCAAGATATAAATGAAAGAGGTTTTGTGTTGTAGAAATGATGGTTTAATGTGAATTGAATTTGCAGGAAGCTGTAGAAGTATAAAGGCTACAACAAGGAGAGAATGGCACACAACATATTCGAGTAAAGGCTGAATGAGTCTCTTCGCCACTTGATCTCGGTCGAGTCATTTGCAGAGGTTGTGATCGGGTTCGATCGAGAAGACGGGGAGCGAGAAAAGTGGTCTGTTGGGGTCAAGTTCTTGAAATTTTGATTTTGTTGTAAAAAGTGTTTACGTATTTGTTTGTGTCGATAGCAGCAAAGTGTTGTTTACAAGAGACCAAGTTCAGTTTGAAAGACAAGCTAGAAGACTAGATTTTGGTCAATTTTGTATGTAAACAGTCAGGTAAAGGAATTGGAGCTTTTCCATGGTTCAATGGTCGCGTTTGGTTGTTAAAAAGCACGCACAAGTGGAGTTTTAGTTGTTGTTAGACTAAGAAGGGGTATTTTAGGTGATTGATATTTTTTTGTTTTTATTTTCCTGGGTCAAATATCCTTTTTGGCTAAATGGACATTATTTTTCTGTTTAATGTCCATATAAACAGTATCTAAACCTAGCAGTCCGTGTCACCCAGGAAATGTTTGTTTTGGTCTTTTTGACCAATTTTGTGTAAAATAAATTAGGGGATGTAGTTCGCAGGGATCATTTTTCCATCTGAACTGATAAAATTCTCAGGGATCATGTTGGTTTAAGATCGTTAGGATGGATAAAGATCTCGGGGCTCATTTCGAACCAACCTTATTTTGGTGGATTAGAAAAAACTCGGGCAGAATTAAGATTGATTAATGATAAGATACTGTTATTAGCTAATACTGATGGAATTAGCTTTACCACATGGTGCTAATCGGGATCATTGAATTGTAATATGATGGCAACATGCAACCCGTGGGAAATACTTGGTGATCAAAGATTGGCCAAATGGAGGTGTTTGGTTACTGAAGACCTGTTGACTGACCGTCAGATTGCGTTTGTGGAGTTGATTTCGAATGTTTTTGGCTGTTATTTTTCAAGCATCAAGCTTGGTAGGGTTTGCTAATGTTTTAGTTTGTGTCTGGTGGTTCATTTGGCTTGTGAAGTGCACGGAAGAAGCAGCAGCGGCAGCGATGCCAAACAGTACCCGTGGTCATGGTGACCAATTTTCTAGGATCGCGTATTTTAGGGTTTTGAAAAGGGGAAATTAGGCTAAGGCCCAACCCATGGATAACCCATAATATGAGGCCCCTAATTAAAAGAAATTTAAATCTAGGCCCCGAATTATTAAAAGACAACCATACCCTTTTGTATATTTTCAAGCCCAATAAAATAAAATTTAAATTTAAGCCCCAAATATTAAATATAGCAAACATGATGTCACAGCCATCTTTAACGACCGCCGCCGCCACCACCAACCACCACCTCCGACGACCGCCGCCGCCACCAACCACCACCTCCGACGACCGCCACCACCAACCTCCGCCGGCGACCACCAGCGCATCCGACCACCACTGCCAAAATCCCACCTCCGACTACCGCCACCACCAACCACCACCGCCAACCACCTCCGGTGACCACCATCGGCCATAATGAAACCACCACGCCGGAAACCACCACCTCGTCGTCGGCGGCCACCACCGCCGACCACCGCCTCCCACCAATAATATATGGATGTGTAATCTGAAGTTACACATGCAACGATCATGTGTATCCAGAAGTTACACATGGGTATGGCATGAAAGGGTTACACATGTGTAAGCAGAAGTTACACATGCATATAACATGTGTATCCAAAGGTTACACATCCATATGGCATGTGTAATGAGAAGTTACACATAAAAAAAAAAATAGACATAAAAAAGTAAACATAAAAAAAATACATGTATTACACTTTAAGATTTATTTACAATAATTTCTTAGCATGTGTAACTAAAAGTTACACACGCATTTGTCTAGTGTAATGGGAGTTACATATGCATCTATCTAGTGTAATTGAAATATCAAAGCACTCGACCCGACTTCATTTCCTCTATTCCATTACCCTTTATACGAGCTGCAGTTGCACCAGTGCATACCTGAGCTATATGATAGCAATAACAGTACTCGTTCATTACAAACCAATGCCAAATCTTCATCTGTACAACTTGCACACTCCTACATCTCTCTGTGAACTTTCATACTCAGAAATCAACACCTCCATAACATGTTCAGTACCAGTTCATTACAAAAGATCAGCATATCTTCCACTACAAATTTCATCAAATCATAGCATATGTATAATCAACTAACTAAACACTCATAAACAAGCATGTATAATCAGCTAGTACACATACAAAACAATGCATGATCACTTTCAAATGCATGTGACTAGTATAATTAGGAGTTACACATACATATAAGGTTAAATGTACTTAGATTCATAGATGGAGGGTGTAGATGTAGATTCAAAGGGCCCGGAGCATGTCAACACAATCACCGTGGGCCCGCCTACATACCTGACCAATCGGTCAGGACCAACCATGGTTGGTTATCCCAATTCAGTACGCCAAATGAAGCATTGACGCACGGCCTTGAAACCCAAAATTAGGGTTTTCGAGCATCACGGCGTCCATCTTCACCGAGACGAATGGAGGGTCCAAGATTAGATTAAGCGAGGTCCAGTCATACCCAAGATGACCACCGTGGACCCATCTATCCCCTCACCCGATCGGCCAAGGCATATCACGCTGGTCATTCCAAGACGCGCGCCCAAACTAGCGTGGTTGCACCTCCCAAACCGCAAACTGATCTCGACCGCTCAACTTCGCCAGACGATTTGGATGGCTCAGATCACGTTTTCATGGGATATTCAGGTATGGGCGTGAACACCAGCCTACCACCTTCACACCAGACCAATCGGCCAAGACCGACCAAGATTGGTCATCTTGGAACGTGCGCCCGAAATGGGCATGACGCGCGGCTCTTGCGGCACTGGTTCTCTGTCACAAATTGATCACGACCACCCAACTTCACCGGACGAATTGAGTGGCCCAGATCGTAATTTTGTGAGGTAATGGGTATAGGCGCCTACACCGTCATGTTGTCTACACACATGCACGGTCGGCCTTGTCAAAATTATATCCCATGCTTGGTTTCGACCAAGCTGAAGAGTGATGCTTGCGCACCTCTTCAAAAACCCTAATTCATTAACGGTCATGAGATGAGTGTCTCAAAGAACATCTCATCCGTTCAACTTCACCAGCTTGGTTATACAACCCTGGTCAGGAGTTAATTGGTCAAGTGAGGCGTCATGGTAATCACCACCCATCACTCTACCACACCAGGATGCAGTACCTGCATAAAATACACATGATACTTCACAAGTATCAACTTTCTGAATAATGCAGTTATTCAATTTAGCATTACATACTACCTTTCGTGGACCCACGATCCACACATTCCAGACATCAATCATGTCATAAACTGGGGGGATACATACTGGGGTATTGGTCTGGCGGTTTACAGCGTGAAGCGTGCAACGCACCATCACAAGAAAGTGTTAGGAAGTTATGGACGGTTAGCGGTGACAGGAGAAGTGGGCAAGACTGATCGTGTAACACTGACACACAACTCCACTACTCCATCACTCCACTTCCTCCACTTCCCACGAGAGACGTGAATAAGGCTCAATGACTTGTATAAATAGGTTCTTCTCCCTATTTCCAACAACAAGAGCAAGTCCAGACGAGACAGAAATCAAGTGTTAATACAAAACGTATTCAAACACCCAGAGCCTGCTTACATCAATCGTAAGCCTGCTCACCTTTCTGTTACAAGTCATAAGCAAGCCAACACCTTCACAATCTCAACACCTTCTTCGCTTCCCTCCCTAAGATCAACCCCATCTCCTTCACTTTGTGACCGAAACAAGTCTGGAACGGTCATTTCTTGGTTTAGGCCGGACTTGCACAGATTGATTTCCGAATCTACAAGCACTCACCGCGCAATGCATTTGTTTAGGGGTTTAGATTCATTCCTCATCCACACACCCCAAATTACCAAATCCGGCAGGAGTAGTTTTCACCCATAAACAATTGGCGACCACAGTGGGAGGTTGATCTCTCGGTTGCACAAAATTGAATTCTCAATTTTTTGGTTTCCATCTCGCAATGTATCCAGAAACCACATGTGGTTCATATATCATGGGAAGTGTAGCTAGAATTCTGGAGGATGTATTGGCAAATCAAGCCGGTATCACCAGAAGGCAGAGCGAGACATTTCGCCTTTTGAATGATATAGCAAAGACAATTACAAGAAGGGTCGGCAGGCATCTACTCAAGCAGTGCAAGAAATGCTGAATCCTTAGTCAGGAGTCACACATTTACCGGTGGAGAGGCAAAAAGAGCGCGTAAACGCAGGAGACTCAGGAAAGATGAACAACATGGTCCAGTCAACAATGAAGAACCGAGGCAACTCCACAGAGGAAAGGACTTGTCCGGAGTACTACAACGTCTACCAGATAAAGAAAGGGAGCATGCAGCCTATGGACCCCTGTTAGAAGATTTATATCTCAAAACTCTTGTTGAAGCCCGGAAGACTGTCCAATCCGCATCGGCCTTTCATCCAAGCGAAGAAATGCTTGAGGAATGAGAGATCGATCAGGAAATACGTGAATACAGAGGATGGGAGCGTTCAATTCCGTCAATCAGCAGTGATATTACGAAACCTTCCACATCCCTTTACCCAAGCAAGCGATCCGCGGATATGATGGCACTCGCAAATCTTCCAACTTCGTCTCCGGGACGTTCTCCACATCAAAGCCATGTAGAGACATCACAACGCCCACTAACGCAGGAAAAGCTAGACTCGAAGTACCTACACTTTTCGTTCCCGATGGAAAAGATTTTGGAGTTGCTGGAGATGTGGGTACGAAATAGAGAGGTGGAACTACCTCCTGTATGGCGTCCACCAACCGATCAAGAAATAATGGACCCGAGGTACTGTCATTTCCACCGGTTCCTTCACCACCCCACCAGTGAATGCAACGCTTTGTAGCGCATTATTCAGGAGAAACTCGGTTCAGAGGGATAACTCTCATTCTTTAAAAAATTAATGCGGACGACTTCCTTAGAGAGGCTACTTCGGTTTGATACAAGTGAGACTTCAAAAACAAGTAAGTTCTATTCGGAAATTTTACAAGAAAGATAGTTTTGGAATTCACTGGGGACTTAGCATCCCGCACATGGAGAAAGAGACTCAGTGATCAAATGCATGTTTGCTTCCCTTCATACCTCCCTTTTACACGACATTTGCAATTTCATATGATATGTGCAATCATTCATGACCAGGATGAAAATTCCATTCAAAATAATCTCTTTCAGAAAAATCATTCACAAAACTATCTGAAAATAAGCCCATCCAATTACCTAATAAATCAAAACCCGAAGTCAAATTGTGAAAGGAAATCCTCACTATCACTCAAAAAAGAAAAGCATCTAAAAGACAAGTAGGTGGCACGAATTCTTCAAGGAAAATCCTTAAATAGCAACTCGTCCTTCTGGGAAAGAGAGTCTTTCATCCTTTGAAGAACAGCCTGCTTCAGCTTCAACTCCTTAGACAACTTTTCAACCTCTTCTTCCTGGCGAGTAACACAGTCTACGGAAGAGACTTCGTCTTGTAATTTTGGGAGCTCCTGAATCTTGGAAAACCCTTTGAAGAACCAAGGAGCATTGAAGGTGTACTGCGCAAACACGTCTCGATGGCACTTCCAGTCTTCAATCATCTCCTCAGAAATTGTTCGACCGGTCGTGACGCTCATCCCATGGATAGAAAATAAAGCTTCTTGGACGCGGTTGCCCAACGCAAGACGGCTTTTGAGATTTGTAGTGGTAGCAATGTGGCCGTGCTTCTCCCATATCGCCGTATACAACTCTTGAACCGAGCCAAACCACGCTGAATCCGCCAACCAACACATGGCCTGGATAAGGGACAGTAAAAGGAGGATCGAACAAAGCCCCAGGCTACATCACCGATACTTCACCAACCACAGGAGCCTTGTCAGTTACAGGAGGCCTTTCAGAAGGAGTCACCACGACAGCTTTATTGGCCGAAGCCTGCTCAGAACATTCTTCAAGGGGAGCCGCTTCAACTATAGCGGATGTTGCCTCTCTTATATTCCTTCCGACATCTACTTCGCTCTAGGTGCTAATTTCCATCACGACCCCGTCAACAAGATCGCTTAGGGAGGTGCCTTGTCCAACCGAGCTTGCATCATCTCTGTCATGGTCTAGAAGAGGAGCGGTTTTCTTGAGACTTCTCAAAGATAAAGATCGGTGTTACCAGACTCCACGAGGATCAAGCATCGCGAGACTTCTCAATATGAAGGCCAACATTACTGGGACTTCTCATTCGAATGCGCGCCAACCTTGTGAAGACATTCTTTTTCGGAATTACCTGATTTCAAGCAAGGATCACTCTTAAAAGAACTTACTCTGGAGAAATGAAGGAACTAACGGGAAGAGATTTAAATACCTGCATATTGGAGGAATTGAGGATCACCGAACCACATGCCTGCCTTTTGGATCTCTCTCCTTCTTGGGGACTGCAATCCTCGGCCTGGTCCGTTTGGCTGGAAGTGGCTTCAACGGAAATGCTTTTTCAAAACGTCGGAAGATGGTTCACCACGGGAACTGTCACAACACTCTCCGAGAATTCTGAAAAATCAACAGTTGCCTCCTCCAAAATTCCTTGTACTTATCGGTTACCACCGGGTTTCTCCCAATAGGACGAGAAAGGAAGGCTCACCCGTTCTAAAAACACGAGAGGCGTTAAGAATATTTGGGAGGAATTCTTTCGGAACCCCCGGTGGACGGATAAATGGGACACCCTGATCAAATCCCATTTGACGAGCCGCCCATCAATATTGTACTTGAGTCACAATAAATTCTTCGTTGAATAAAGACGGGACATATCCGGGATGCGGTTTGTGCGGGTAAACAATTTCCCCAAATCTCATAGTCTTAACATCGGTGCGCAACACAGCATCAGGACCATCAGAAGCAATAGCAAAAGTCTTTGGCTGAACAATGGAAGGGTGGATCGGCCCCCAGGGACGGAAATCTACAAAAGACACATTGTCAAATATGTTTACAAGTCTCGCGCCGGTTTTGGGACGCCTCCTATGCCAACGGAGTATTCTCGAGCCACCATACAAGTCGCTGAGCAAATTTGCTGGAGCAGGAGCATAGCTTTTGAAGTGTTCCCATAAGAATGCCTGAAGAAAAGCGAAGTGAACGTGCGATTCCACCTTCTTGTACCCGTTAGAAACATGCATGTCCATTACTAAGGCGTCCAGATGAGAGTACAGCGATCCAAGGAACAAGGCACCCAGGGGAAGAACTTTACCTTTTGCCAGCTTTATAGCGATCTTAACGAGGTCACCTCTAATGGTCTTCTTTCCAACTGTGTCGAATATATCTCTGGATAGCCATAAAGACAGAACGTAATCACGCCGAGCTCATTTTTCCAACTCTTGATCCGGCTCGGGTCCAGGAGACCACTCCGACACCCACCAGGTGTAAAAGCATCTCGTATCTTTTTTCTCCTCCTTGTCCAGACTGTCAAAACCCGCCACCTTTTGAAGTATAGCATCATAGTTACGTTGTTCCGTATCAGAGAGCTCGTAACAAAGACTTCCAGCAACAGGCAGGTTCATTAATGCAGCTACACTCTCCAGAGTAATATTCATCTCTTCCCACCTAGATATGGTTGTATGAGTAGAAGGACGCCATCGAGAAATAAAGGTAATCAAACCCGCAGCGTCTTTCTTAATTTCAAGAGCAGCAGATGCCATGACCGCATTAAGGATTTGCGCTTTGGTAATTATCTTTAATGCCCTTATTACTCAACATGCGTCTCATCCATCCTTCATAAGAACCCAGTGGAGTATGACAAATCTTGAAGTCAATAGGGGAAGGCGGATATTCGTTTCTCCGGAGACAAAATCTCATCACAAGTGCTGAAGAAGAAAATGGATCAGCATCCATATTTTCTGAATCGGAAAGCAGGACTATCTTATGGGAAGGATGTCTTCTAATGTTTGGAAAAGGAGAGGTGAACAACTCATCATCGATATTAGGCATATCTTTGAAGCCGTCAACACTTCCTGGCTTGGCACCAGTATTATCTCCGGAAGACATCTCAACATGAATTCTTTTCTTCATTCCACAATGAAATAAAAGACAGGAGTTAGAACTTGTATGAAAAGCGCATGAAGCGTGTAGTCACACACGACAAGACACGTTGAAATGCACAAAAGCTGGGATTAGGTCCAAACACCAGTATTACTCAAGTCAAGTCTGGTATTGGTTTCAAGTCCGGTACAAGTTTCACTGTGGTATTGATTTCAAGTTCGGTACAAGTTTCAGTCTGGTATTGATTTCAAGTCCGGTATAAATTTCAAGTTCGGTGTTACTCAAGTTTCAAGCCCAGGCACAAGACTAATACAAAGTCGACTTTCAGTCAAGCATATGTGGGTGAGACCCACGTTCAATCAAGCATACACCGCGGGCCCGCGTTCATCCGCACACATCATAACACGATTTTTCTTTATTCATGGGAATCGTGTCTACGAGATTCAATCCAAGGGTTTTTCAAGATATAACCTAAAAGCTAAGTTCTGCATGCAACGGTGGAAAAAGGAAGCAAAAACAACATGGATTCACGGCTTGTTTTACTAAGCAATCCTGGGGCGTTTTTGCTATCAATTTAGGTGGAGGAACTAATCATGATGTATCTATCAAAGGATTTTACCTAAGAAATTAGGGTTTTTCCTAAAAAAAAAAAAAAAAAAAAAAAAAAGACTTACCTTGGATGGACGGCGGCAGATTCCGGCGACGGCAGCGGCGGTCGGCAAGCGGCAAACAAGATCACGCGGGGAGCAGCCAAACAAAAAAAAAATTTGTGAGAAAAAGCAAAGGGGTTGGTCTCTTTTATATACAAAAATTAGAAGAATCCCAATAGAACAAGGATACCTCTTTTGGATTCCTTTTCTGATTCAAATACCCAAAAAAGGAAACGGTCCCACCAAAGGATTCCATACAAGCACAACGGCGTGGGCGGCTAGCGGTCGGTCAATACTCTTCCGGGTAAACTTCTTTTATCCTGTCTTTCTCACATATGTATGTCACCATCTCATGCCTACCCCACAATAGTGTAACCATTATGTGCTAGGCAGGGGACTTAATGTTGATGGTGGATTTTCATTTAAGGTTAAAATTATAAAAACCAGATAAAATTATGCGCTGACATCTTGTAAAAGATAAAGACATTAATAAGTGTTGGATACTCCCTCACTTAATTCACCAAGAATGGAGCATGTGACAACAATCCCATTCTGTGAATACACGAAATTCATCCAGGTTGGAGCATGTAGCAACAATCCCACCCCGTGAATTTCTAGCATTATTAATTAATGCGCAATCAGCCTTGTATTTTCCGTACTCATTATCGGTGCGGCATGACGATCGAGTGTTGCTCTTACGAGCAACACGAACCTACAAGCATTATAATGAAACCATGTACGAAATACCCGTACAGCTGACTCTCGGTGTGTTATACTAGCCCGATTGAGCCCCTCTCGGTGTGTTATACTAGCCCGATTGAGCATCCGGACTGACCGTATCAGTTCGGATATGATCACAGTCATCCAACTCCACAAGCATGATTGGATGACCCAGATCAATTCCATCACCCCCAAGCAGGTATGGAATATCCACTGCCGAACCAACGCGGACCCCGCATGATCGACCTCCCTCCAGAATTGGCCTACCTTGCCAAAACATCCAAACCATAGCAGTATGGGCGGAAAACCCTAAAATTAGGGTTTGCGGCATATTACATGTGTCGCAAAACATTCTTAACCATCCATCTTTGCAGGTATAGATGGAGGGTGTAGATGTAGATTCAAAGGGCCCGGAGCATGTCAACACAATCACCGTGGGCCCGCCTACATACCTGACCAATCGGTCAGGACCAACCATGGTTGGTTATCCCAATTCGACGCGAATGAATCATTGACGCACGGCCTTGAAACCCAAAATTAGGGTTTTGAGCATCACGAGCGTCCATCTTCTCCGACGAATGGAGGGTCCAAGATTAGATTAAGCGAGGTCCAGTCATACCAAAGATGACCACCGTGGACCCATCTATCCCCTCACCCGATCGGCCAAGGCATATCACGCTGGTCATTCCAAGATGCGCGCCCAAACTAGCGTGGTCGCACCTCCCAAACCACAAACTGATCTCGACCGCTCAACTTCGCCGGACGATTTGGATGGCTCGGATCACGTTTTCATGGGATATTCAGGTATAGGCGTGATCACCAGCCTACCAACTTCACACCAGACCAATCGGCCAAGAACGACCAAGATTGGTCATCTTGGAACGTGCGCCCGAAGTGGGCATGACGCGCGGCTCTTGCGACACTTTGGTTTTCTGTCACAAATTGATCACGACCACCCAACTTCACCGGACGAATTGAGTGGCCCAAATAATACTTTCGTGAGGTAATGGGTATAGGCGCCTACACCGTCATGTTGTCTACACACATGCATGGTCGGCCTTGTCAAAATTATATCCCATGCTTGGTTTCGACCAAGTCAAGAGTGATGCTTGCGTACCTCTTCAAAAACCCTAATTCATTAACGGTCGCAGATGAGTGTCTCAAAGAACATATCATCCGTTCAACTTCACCAGCTTGGGTATACAACCCACAGTCAGAGTTAATTGGTCAAGTGAGGCGTCATGGTAATCACCACCCATCACTCTACCACACCCAGGATGCGCAGACTGCATAAAATACACATGATACTTCACAAGTATCAACTTTCGAATAATGCGGTTATTCAATTTAGCATTACATATTACCTTTCGTGGACCCACGATCCACACATTCCAGACATCAATCATGTCATAAACTGGGGGGATAAATACTGGGGTATTGGTCTGGCGGTTTACAACGTGAAGCGTGCAACGCGCCATCACAAGAACGTGTTAGGAAGTTATGGACGGTTAGCGGTGACAGGAGAAGTGGGCAAGACTGATCGTGTAACACCGACACACAACTCCACTACTCCATCACTCCACTTCCTCCACTTCCCACGAGAGACGTGAATAAGGCTCAATGACTTGTATAAATAGGTTCTCCTCCCTATTTCCAACAACAAGAGCAAGTCCAGACGAGACAGAAATCAAGTGTTAATACAAAACGTATTCAAACACCCAGAGCTTGCTTACATCCATCGTAAGCCTGCTCACCTTTCTGTTACAAGTCATAATCAAGCCAACACCTTCACAATCTCAACACCTTCTTCGCTTCCCTCCCTAAGATCAACCCCATCTCCTTCACTTTGTGACCGAAACAAGTCTGGAACGGCCATTTCTTGGTTTAGGACGGACTTGCACTGATTGATTTCCGAATCTACAAGCACTCACCAAGTGAGTGCATTTGTTTAGGGGTTTAGATTCATTCCTCATCCACACACCCCAAATTACCAAATCCAGCAGGAGTAGTTTTCACCCATAAACAACGTACAATGGTATTATTTACTTAATTATAATAACAATTATAATGCGGAAGTAAAGTAAATAACATACACAAGATTTTGTTAACGAGGAAACCGGAAATGCAGAAAAACCTCGGGACCTAGTCCAGTTTTGAATACTCTCAGAATTAAGCCGCTATATAAAATATAATGCCAACTTCGTATAGTTGGGACCAAGTAGACTACCCCTAGCTACACAGTTTCCTCGGTATCCCTGTGCCTTCAACTTCTAGAGTCACGCACGTGAATAGCTACTTCTTTTGATCGTTTTCCAAATAGAAAAGGAATGAATCTGTTTGGTAACCACTCCATTGAATCTTTGGTAAAAGATATGTTTAAGTTGTTGACAAAGGCTCTTCCGTTTAAACTAATAAACTCATATTTGTCTGGTTAGATCAATCCAATACTTTATTACCGAAATAACCAATTTGGATAATCAACCAATCAATATAGAGCTCAAAGAGTAACTATAAAGTCATGCCGATCTTATCAACTAGATAATCACAAGTCTATCAAAGATAAACAAGATCTAGTTGGATCCCAGCCGATGAAGATGTCCACAAATTCACAAGAAACGAAAACTAATAAGGAAATCGTTTTCGTTTTCAAATTTTCAATTGCCTTCTTAATAACCTGTACAACACAAACTTGAACAATCTAGCGATCAATCAAACAGAGAACGAAGTCTGTTAACAATGGATTATCACAAGATGTCTTTAGATCTGTAAATGATTCTAAAGATCCCGTCGGTACTTTGATCTAGTTTGAGTGACCCTTATGTCAGAAGAGAATGATCTCAAGAATAATTAAACTAGGTGCGATCAAAGTTTCAACAAACGTTAGTCAATCAAATTAATAATCGAAAACTAAAATAACAATACAATTATCTAGTTTCCCACCAACGGTGCTCGTAGATCTTGATCCCACAGAAGTCTTTAAACGAGCGGTCGTAAGAGATTTCGCCTAATTAGGGTACTTTCCTCTCCGGATATACGGATCCACCAGAAACAACATAAATAAAGTTTTTCTTTCTCTTAGGATCATTTCCAAGACATGCAAACTCGAGTATTTATAGAGCAAGGTTTTTTGGACAACAAGGAAATTCCAAAACCGAAAATATTCTCAAGATATTCATTCAAATACCTAATTTCGGTTTTCCTATTTCCAAATAAATGCCAAACCATATTTCCGAAATATCTCTTGAAAAATTTCTATTATTAGTTTTGCACATTAACTATTAAACCTTTTCCAGAGGATATGCTTTAATTGTTGGTAATTAAAACATATATATTTGAAAATCATAATTAAATGTTTTTCAATATTTCGGTTTGGGATCACCTTGAGCATCAAGGGGTATCTTTAAACAATGAATGATAAGAGTTATGTACATGTTCAAATAATATCGACATCTAGAAGCTTTTCATCTTAGCAAACCCTAATTCTTAATTCACACACAATCATGAAGAAACATGTGAACTTTGGAAACTTGGTTTTTCTCTTGGAATCAGTTATACCATGACTCACAATATAAATTGTGACCAGTTATACCATGCTTCCCAAGATAGGTTGTGATCATTTACACCATGCTTCCCAATGTGGCTTGTGACCAATTACACCTTGCTTCCCAAAATAACTTGTGACAGGTTACACCTTGCTTCCCAATGTGGCTTGTGACCCGGTTACACCTTGCTTCCCAAAAATAGTTAGGACCGGTTACACCTTGTCACAAAATATAGGCTATGACCGGTTACACCTTGCTTCCCAATATGGCTTGTGACCGGTTACACCTTGCTTCCTAAAACTAGTTAGGATCGGTTACACCTTGTCACACAGTATAGGCTATGACCGTTTATACCATGATTCTCATCATAAGTCAATATCGGTTCTACCTTGTCATCTTGTATTGGTCATCCAAATGATATTCAATAAAAAAATGGACCAACCTACTTATGATTTCTCTTTCAATTATGAAACAATTCATACATCTACTTCCTTAAACCAATGCTATAATACATAGTTTTCTAGGATAAAATCACACCTATATCCCACACATAATCAAGTAACTAAATACATAGATTATGTTGATGTTGTATTTACGAAGTTCAAAAGATAAGCGTTATACTTTGTAATATAATTTCTTGATACTTTGATCATAATGCTATGACCAAGTCTAATCAGTAGAGTGTCATAAATATAGCTTCGCATGTTATGTTTTCAATTGTAGTTGCGGGAAATCCCACACTACACCCCTCACTAGAATTCACTCAACTAATCCATTTGAAGATGAATAACTATAGATTTTATTGATTATTTTCTTGAAATGTTTTAAAAGAAAGATAGAACAGAGCTAAAGAAATTACAATCACTCTTAACTTTCTCTCTCCTAATGACTTGCTTAACAATTCAAAAAGAACTCTCTCCCACAACAGACTGACTCAACCCTTTATATAGGGTAGTATATAGTGGATGACAGCTAAGCTGTCCTTTATTTTCGGGAATAACTTGCGAAGTGTCGCAAGTGTATAAGTGTTCGTCCTCGCGACACTCTTAACCTTCGCCAGATTTTCACATCTTCCTCGTGTTACGTTTGTCGTCATCCATTGCGTCATTTATTTTACTTCCCGCGACTCCTTCGTGATGTTGTATTTATTAATCTCGCGAAGTATTGATGTCGCGATATTCTGATCCTACATCTTGCCTCTTCTCATGTCTTTTCTGCGAAGGAGAAAATGTCATGAGAACCAATATTTTAAAATGCCGCAATTGCTCATCTTTATCTCGCGATTGTTCACTTTTATCCGTTTTATTCATGTACGGAATTTATTACAGGTGTTTCTTCTTCCACTCTTTTCTTGACACGTCTCTTTCAACCGCTTATTCTTGACCATTCACGTCCCATCTCGCATTAAATGCATTTGTTTTCTCGAGGATTCTCTTCTCTATATATAGTTTTCTTACCCTTCTCTTTTTCTCTTTTATTTTCCCTCTGCAACTTTCCTTCAACTTTCTTCCTCCGCAATTTGCGCTTCTGCTACTGTAATCCTCCCCTTCAATTCTCTCAATCTTCAATTCTCCATTCATTCCCATACTATATTAATGGCTTCACTTGGTCGTACATATAAACCCCTTTTTGAAGAAACTCAAAAGAATTTGCAGGAGAAGGGTTTCACTTTATCAACCATTCCTGATCAAGAATCTTCGTCTATTCTCTCTGCAAAACTGTTTTCTGATCATCAGTGTGATGATCAGAAAATCATAGTCTCGCTAGGTCAACTCCTCGCAGGCCTTCCCATTCCCCTATACAATCCCGAGATACCATTATTCTATGAAATTCTTGCTCATGAGAAATTCTCGCGAGCTATTTATCAATTGAGCGGCGCGCATCCGTCGATGCTTGAATTTTGCCAACCGTGGCGCTGGTAAAGGATCTTTATATTCGATGATGTCAAGGATCCTAGATTCGCAAACTTAGAAATAGTCGTGAGAAGTATACGTGGAAAACTTTTTTTGAAAATTATAAAGTAATAAATATGAGAAATGATAAATCTCGTTGGGGTGCTCGGTTGAAAAGAAAAGATAATATTCCCGATGACAAGCTACTTATGCAAGATATTGATTGGCACTCGGGTAACAATAGTACTCCTCGTCATTCCAAAGATGAGAAATGGTGGGTTGTTCCTTTATTTTTGAATGGACCCTATATCGCAGGTTCACACGTACTCCCTGCGGATCTATTTTTGAAACTATCATCCTTGGGAATTTAAGTGGCCCGAGAAGGCAAAAGAGGTATATTTCCTATTTCGGGTTTTGCTTTTGCGATATTCCCGATGACAAGCATTTATTGAATTTGCAAAGTTTACGGGTTGACAAAGCGAGGAAGAGTTATGAAAGAAACCCAAAGGCGAGTACCACAGCGATACTCGATCGATCACGAATGAAGTAAGAAATATTTTCTTTTGTTATTCTTTAACAATATTGTTGCCTCTGTTTCTTATCTTCATTCGTGTGCGAAGGTTATTGAAAAACAGACATCCCCGAAGGCTGCGAAGGTTAAGGGCAAGAATAAAATCACTCTTCGCAAGGACAAGTCTTCTGCTCCACTTTCTAAAAAACGGAAAACCCATCCCTCTTCTCATTGTAGTTCTCAAACCAGTGAGAGCTCTGATGAGGATGAAAATGAGGTTGGTACTTCCTCCGCGAAAGAGAATCACTCGATTACTTCTGCTATGGCGCAATTGTCTAGTGTTTTCTCCGATTCCATGCAAGGATTGGGAGATGATCATTTATCTGCAACTTGCGAAGCTCTCGCTAAAATTTGCGATGCCCATTTGTTAGAGGATAATGAATCTTTTCGCGGAGTTTCCCGAACATTGACTTCAGTCACTTAAATGCTCTCCTTTGCTTTGGTATGTTCATATTCCTTTGCTTCTCTGTAATTTCGATTATAAGCTTTATCTTAACAATTTCTTTATTTTCCTTTATAGTCTGGGAGAGCTTCCTTTGTTGTTGCCTCAGATCTCGAGAAAAGACGCGACAACCTTGAAAAGAAAAATCTCCAACTCAAAAAGAAGATCCAAGAACTAGAAAGCGAAGTTGCGATGTCTCGCAAGAAAGATGAAAGAATTCAACAGTTGGAAGTTGAGTCTGCTTCTCAGAAGACTAAAATGTCTACTCTTCAAAGTGCAAATCAACAACTTTATGGTATAAAACTTTTACTCTTCAAGTCGTCTTTATTTTATCATCTGTTTTTCTTTGCACGATTTATTATTTTTATGAGACATATATAATCTCTCTGAAGAAGCCATTCTTCTCCATTCATTTCAGAGCCTATGGACAATGATGTTCTTCTCACTCATCTCAACGAATCTTTAAGCGGTTCGTCAAACAAAATTGATTCCCTTAGTTAAATGAACTTCAAGCCAAATATCGTCTCTTAGAGATTGAGCATAGATCTAGTTTAGGTTTAGCCAACCGATTTAAACAAATGTATCTTGATTCCCATAAGAAAACCAAAACTTTAAGGAAGAAAATTAGTGGTCTCATAGATGACAAAGACCGTATTGCTAATAAAGGTGCACAGGCATTAGCAAAATTTCAAAAATCTCTTCTCGAAGTACAAATTGAGCAGAGACGAATCTCTTCGTCGAGAATGCCATACTTAATGAGCGAGAAGATCAAATTCGTTCGCTTCTTGTTATAAATAATGATGATGAATTCGCTTGGGCTGCGAAGGTTCTAGATAATGCCGGGAATAACTTAGGTGTTGATGTTAGCCTTCATGCCGAGCATCTTGCCTTGGTTAAAGACATGATATCGACGAGAGAAGGTTGTTTATTATACTTTTTCTTGCTCCTTATCTCTGTAGTATTGTTATTGTGTTGTTAATTCATTGTCATATGTTTTGCGAGAATCCGAGAAGAGATTTCAAACAAGGATTGAAGAACTTGAGTACGAAAAAGGGGAACTCGAGAAGACCTTTCTCTTCGCAATAACAAGTATTCTAAGTTGAAGAAACAAGCGCAAGCTACGGTGGCGAATTTCAACAATAATGTTGTTCGTTTTCGCAATCAAACTATTGAAACGGTTTGCAATGATCACCGCATTCCTCTTAGTTCATATCCTTGTCTTCGCGATGATATTCTGAAGATATGCCTTTCTCGGATGTCTCGATAGTGAAGCTAGCGAAGAAGAAGAAGAATGGCGAAAAGAATGATGGAATTGAAGAATCGACCAAGAAGAAGAATCCTCAAAGAAATAACTTCTTTTTCTTCTTTCGCTTCTTGTAATATCGTATATATACTCTTTTAATCTTCTTGGATTGCTAAATATGAATTCAATCTTTGTTTTCTTTACTTGCGCATATTAATCAAGCAATTCTCCTTTATAATTCAAGCTGACCAGACATTATGAATACATAAATCCATCATGTGGAAATGAATAACAAGATTTTATCCTATTCATTCCCATACTTGCCTCTGTTATTCATTTTCAAATGAGAGATTTGATCAATTATCTCTGAGTAATGAAATCTCTGACTTTGGCCTTTATTATTTGTAATTTTATGATGGAATATAATCGTTTTCGCAAGCTTATTTGCTTCCTCAATTTTATATATGTCTATATCTTTAGTTATGTTGAAGTTCATCATTGCGACAAGATCGCGAGGATGTCTTCACAAATGAAGAAATCTATTGATCTTGCCTTATCATTCTTGTGTGGTCTTATTTTGCCTTCCTAATTAAAGGTCTTATTTCGCCACCCCTCGTTGCGACAAAATCGCAGGACGTCTTTACATTTTCATGTAATGACCCATTGACCTTGTCTTATCATTTGTTAAGTATTTTTGCCTCTGCGGGATATTTTATTTGCGACAATATGACGAGGCTTAAATACTCTTGCGAATGTAAAATCCCATGACATTGCCGTCTTCGCGACGAAATCGCGGGGACGTCTTTGCATTTTCATGCAAAAACCCATTGATCTCGCCTTATCCTTGCGTCAGTATTATTGCCTCTACAGGATCATCGCACAAATATGACAAGCCTAAATTTCCTTGCGAAAATAAAGCCTCATGACATTTGCGTCTTTTGACACTTATCAGCTCCCTAATGGAGGGTGCCGCCCTTATCTTCTCCCTGGTTGCCCCTTCAAGGAGGCGTACATCGGCCATACAAGACTAGCTCCTCCCATCCGGTCTTAACAACAACCAGTTGTTTTCGAGCCTCTTATCCCTTATACCTATATGGCTTATGGTTACGAGACTGCACCCTAAGTGGAGTTTTCTTCGGGCCGAGTGCAGCATATACCAAGACTTGCCAAGAATGGCCGAGACACTTCAAATGCCCCAGGCACTCTTGGCTCAACCGTGTACCCCGGCGCCTTGAGCATACACTGACTCCTTGGAAGAGACCCTCGGGCGTCCAACCGGGGTATAACCATATATATATAGTTGGAAATCCAAGGTATCTCTCCCGGATAGGCTTTCATGGGCCCCAAATCTCCATGACTCGGGTTCCGGGAGCGGTGTAACCTTTTCTTGAGCCATGTCAAGAGATACCCCCTTATATGACGCACTTTAGGTCTTACATTTGCCTCTTGCGAAATATCATTCGCGAACTAGGGTGTACGCCATAAAGGTTCGTCCCATTCACTCACTCTTTCATTTTTGTTAATTCATTCAATCATTCATTTTGTTTGCGAAGCTATCGCGCAATCTTACATTGTTTAATCATTTTTGTTTTTCAATTCTTCAATCAAATTGTCATACATTCTTGATGGCGAGATCCTCGCATATTTCTTCTTCAATTATTTTTTCTTCCTCTTACCCTTAACAAGCTTTTATTCTTGCCTTTTGATGATTACTCACTTCTTACACTTTTTGCTCTGCTTTGCTCTCTGCTTCTTCACCATTCAAATCTCTTAATGATTCCTTTCCATCATAATTTTCAAATTTGTTTTCATGCACTTGTTTCGCAATGTATCTTCTCCTCTTACATCAATGGCATCCACCATCAATCTTTCTCTTCTTTGTTCATCTTTTGCATGTTGCTTCCAACCCTTTCTTTTCGCAGACTCTCTCTTCGCAACTCTCCACGTCGATCTCATAGCATTTTTGTCCTTCCGTCCAATCTCCCTTTATAATTCCAACACCGCTAGGATGAGGAAATTTTATGCATTGATGATAAGTTGACGCTACGCCTGAGAATTTCGTGCAACCATGGCCTTAGATCAATGCATTATAAGGGGACTCCACATCAACTACACAGAACAAAATCCCCGTTGATAACCCTTGCAAAGGTATTCTCATATGAACTTCTCCTTTAGGCTTATTCGTTGTTCCATTGAAACCATATATCTTATATGTCGAAGGTATCAATTCTTCATCCTTCCCCCCCATAGTCTTGTAAGTATGGTAGAAAAGAATATTCTTGAGCTCCCGTATCAATCAAGATTCTATTGATCGCTTGACAATTCTCTGCTTCGTCGTCTTCGCCATCTACGGGTTTTGGATTAATTTCCAATTTTACAACCAATGGGTTGTCATGCGTCTCTTTGCCTTCAGGAATCTCTTCTGCGTTGAAAGAAATAATCTGCATTTGCCATTCTTTTAACTGCGACGTCTTCGCAATGTTCATCACTTCTTTATTATTAGCATCCCTCGCAAAAACCCTACTGAGAACATTATCATGAAAATCTTCAATTGTTCGGTAAGAGTGTACAATGGAGTTGCAAAACAAATTTTTAGCTTTCGATCCAACTTCTATTACGAATGTTTCTTTCCCCTTTCTTTGAATTTGTTCTGTGCATTTTGGTGGTGGTGGTGGTAATGGCTGAACCTTCTCTTCACTTTTTAGAAAATGACTTAGCTTTCCTTGGTCAATCATTCTGAGAATGATTCTTTTTATATTTCTGCAGTCATTTGTTAAGTGTCCATGAAAACGGTGGTAAGAACAGAACTCGTGACTTCTATCACTTGGTGGTGGCTCATTCCCCATGTTCCATGGCGCAGGTATGTTTTCCATCAAGAGTATAGCTTCCCATATTTTTTCAACACTAGCATTTAATGCTGGCATTTTTATTTCTTCCCATACTACTCTGTGACGTCGCTGCCCTCCATGATAATTCTGCCTTTGACTTCCATAAGTTTCTTGCGGATGATCAAGTCTTTGAATTTTGTTATTGCCACCACGGTTGTAGTAGTTTCTTTCTCTCTCATATTCTTCTTGATCACGGCTTCCCATGGCTACTATCTTTGGTTGTCCATCATCTTTTATCCTTTCTTGTTGACCTTGCGAAGTACTCGCCACCGTGTTTATCAGTTTGGGTAATAAACTTGCATTCGCGACATTTGAACTTGTATTCGCAATTGGATATGATTCCATCTCATTTTGCCTTTCCTCTAAAGCAATATACTCCTCTTGAAGTTCTCATGACTCCGTCATCGTGATTGTATTCTTGACTCTAAAAATTTGAATATATAGCAAATTAGTTGCGAACATAGCGTTTATAAATGATAAAATGAGATATCTTTCATCCACTCTTCCAGCCATCTCGCTACACATCGTCTTCCATCTCACGAGTTAAGTGTCTTAAACTTTCGCCAACTCTTTGTTTCGGTCCAAATACATCTTCAATTCTGGTCGCGAGGAGTTGTTACTTATGTATGCCCCTAAAAATATAGCTTGTAAATGGTTGAATGACGTGATGGTGTTTCTTGGTAAACCCTCAAACCATTTGGTGCTTCTCTGTTAAACTTGATGCGAAATATTTGCACAATATAGCGTCATGATTTTCCCACCTTTGTAACATACATCTTACATACGCTTTGATGTGTTGTATTGCGCAAGTTGTTCCATCAAAAATGCTTTGGTTAATGCGGGTAAATTGCACTTTGGGGGTATTCCTCCTAACTGCACCTCTAGTGTAAAGGGATTTTTCGCAACTTCTTCGATTGCCTCATCTAATTGTCTTCTTCCTCCTCCTCTTCTATTGTTCAACATTCCTCTCATTTCTGCCAACTCTTTTAAGATTTGTTCATTTACATCAGGATTCGAATTTATTGGTCTTTTTAGCTCGCCTCTCTCTTACTGCGTTCATGTCTATCTTGATTTTCTTGTTCATCATTTTCTTCTCTTCTTTCTCTGCGACTTTCTCCTCCATCTCGTTCATGGATTCGCACACCATTGTATCTATCATTTTCTCTTCTTGGTTGTCTATCAGTTCTCCTTTGTATTCTTTCATACTCTTCATTGATATTTCCATTGTTGCGATTTTGCTCGCGCCTTCTTTCTCGATTGTCATGATTATTCTGCCGAATTGCTTCCTCCAATTCTCGTTCTTCCATTTCTACTCTTAATCTTTCCCTTTCGCAAGCTAGACGCGCTTGTTCAATATAATGCTTTTCGATGTCATCTTCAATCTCCTTTTGTTTCCTCTGTGTTTCTCTCCCATGCAGTATTCTTCTTCCTTCTTCCTGATTTTCTTCATCAATTGGATTATTCTGCTGCCTATTTCCTTGATTTCCATTATTTTGGTCATTACGTAAAATCTACGGACGTGGAATACACACCACTTCCCTTCTTTCGCAGTATCCTTCACCGAGATTTAGCTCTCTTTCTAAATTTTCTTCATTAACATTTTCTACAGGTAACATTCTCCTCCTATCATCTCTAACCGATCCTGGTCTTGATCTGGTATTACTTCTCGACCTCCTATTCTGCAACCTCATATTTTCCATTCTTAACTCATGGTTTTGCCTTGTTAAATTTGCGCGTTCTTCCGCTTCTAATCGTCTTTCTTCATGTATTGTTTGTCTCAACGTTTCTAATGCTACGATTTCTTCATTTCTATGAGTTGTTTCTCCCATTTCTTCTCGATTTCTCTCCTCTTGTCCATTATTTATCAATTGTTGCACTTCTTCTCTTTCTTCCACAGAATCTGATCTCCATGTATGCACGCTCACCCTATCATAATCTATTACTCTATTCGGTCTTTGGTTGAATTGGTGGTTGAATTTGACCTTCTTCTCTATCTCTTGCATTTATTCTTGATGGTTCACCTACTTCATTTCTCCTTTCTCCAGCTAATCTCCGCTTCTCCTCACAATTGTTGGTTGTTCGACGCATTCCTTCTTCTAGCCATTTCTCAATTTTAGTAAATTGTTTGAAAATTATTCAAAATTTCTTTCTCGTTACTCCCGATTCTTTCAATTCACAAGGTTGATCTTCTACTCAGTCCCTGTTTCTAGCGCATATGTAGTTGCAGGAAATCCCACACTACACCCCTCACTAGAATTCACTCAACTAATCCATTTGAAGATGAATAACTATAGATTTTATTGATTATTTTCTTGAAATGTTTACAAAGAAAGATAGAACAGAGCTAAAGAAATTACAATCACTCTTAATTTTCTCTCTCCTAATGACTTGCTTAACAATTCAAAAGAACTCTCTCCCACAACAGACTCGACTCAACCCTTTATATAGGGTAGTATATAGTGGATGACAGACTAAGTTGTCCTTTATTTTCGGGAATAACTTGCGAAGTGTCGCAAGTGTATAAGTGTTCGTCCTCGCGACACTCTTAACCTTCGCCAGATTTTCACATCTTCCTCGTGTTCATTTGTCGTCATCCATTGCGTCATTTATTTTACTTCCCGCGACTCCTTCGTGATGTTGTATTTATTAATCTCGCGAAGTATTGATGTCGCGATATTCGATCCTACAACAGAACAAAAGTAATGAATACAACCTAAATCGGTTATAATTTTTCCAATCGCCCGTAGTGATATGGGTCGGTATCGAAATCGGTCTTTGTATCTTAGGTGTCTTTTTAAAAACTTGTAACAGTATCTTGGGTGTCTTTGTAAGAACTTGTACATGTGTCTTTGGAAAATATGTCGTTGCTGGAGAATGAAACTGAGACGGAGTCAGGATTGCTAGAGATGAAACTGATGAGATAATCTTTTACTGCTGCTGCTTGGTACCCACAACTTGTTGGGTAATCGAGGTTGAAGAGGACTCTTTGTGGTGAATAGCTGGTCCTGCTTGAATAAAAAAAGAAAATACCCAAAACTTGAGAAAGAAATTGATGATATCCCAATCCTGAAAACCATAACCTTTAAAATAAGAAAACCACTTAAAACAATAAACCCTTGCAAGATCACAACAGTAAGGAAGAAACCAATCATAGAACCAAAGAAAAGAAGTGTTGTAAATACCAAACAAGCAAGAAAATAATTTAAAAAACCAGATTGAATAAACAAGAGAGGTTATATTAGAACAGACCCCTAATTAGAATAACTCGAATTAATTAGGTTACTACTGAAAATATAGAAAATAAAGAGAACAACAGAACCAAAGTGGGGAAATAAGATGAACCTTAAAAAACAAAATCAAAAGAGATATAAAAACTAAATAGAACGTAAGAGATGAAAGAAGATAAGAAAAATGGATTAAAATGAGGATTTGGCTACTCAGATCAGCTCCAAAAGAGCCGATCTCAACAGTGCGGTGTTTACAACTTTAGATTTTTCATTATCTTTTTTCGGGTGAGAAAATAGAGAGAAATATTTATTAGCTAGGCTAAGTCTTATGGGATAGTTTCAACTGTTCGATTAGCAATTAAGTGTTGTAATTCAAAAAAAAAGTGTGGCCTATTTGTTAACACTAGTTTACTCTCCTAGCATTTGCTCGCACTTGAACTAGCTGCGAGATAGTAGCACCGAGTGGTTCAACGCTACAAAAATTAACTTTTCGCTGAATGGTTCAGCGCTGAGCGATTTTTTTTTTTTTTGATCTAACAGCTGAGATTTAAAGCACTGAACCAAACAACGTTGGGCGGTGGTCCCAGCTGACGTGGACTTCTAATTTAGTTGCTAGATTAGCACTCCCATAGGACTTAGGAGGTGGTCCTAGCTGATATGGACTGCTAATCTAACTGCTAGATTAGCACACCATAGGACTTAGCCTTGCTAGTTTTCCAAGACTAGATCTTCAAAACTTAAAAAATACCCTTTAAACGTATTTGTGAAGAACCTAAGAAATGAGGAGTATTTGTTTAATTTCCACGATAAACAACAGTGACAAAATTACTTACTAACGAATATTATAGTTATAATAAATTAACTACTAAGGGCAATTCCTATGGAATGAACAAATTTGGAGTTTGTTCATTTTGCTCCCACTATTGAATGAACAAACATGAAAAATGGATGTTCAAATCAACAAATCTGTTGATTTGAACATCGAGTCGGAACATCCAGCACGCGTCTGTGGTAACGACGTGCGATATTTCTACCAACGCTGGTGTCAGAAGAAATGACGCGCGTTCATGCAAAAAATGTCAGAGACACTTGGATTGATGCCCGCGACTCTTGGATTGACGCCAAGTACAATCCCTGATTATTTTACTATTTTTTAACCTTATTTTATCTCACTTCATCCTATTTTATCTCACTTAGATATTTTATTTTATTTTTCATTTTTATCCTACAAAATATTTTATATTAAAAAGAAATACTAGTGGGGCCTTAGAAAACTAAATCTGTTCATTTTGACTTGCTTTACCATAGTGGAGAAACCCGTTTGACCATCCACGTGACTCAACAAAATTTTGAGTTTGAACATTACCATAAGAACTGCCAGAATCGACGAAATAAATACGGTAAATTTTGGGCCCAACAATTTGGGGCTCTAGGTAATGGCCCCATTGGCCTGCCTGTTCATTCTAAATAGACACGCTAGAGATGTGCAAATTAAAAATTCATTAAGGACGACAAAATGACTTCTCTTTTCATCGTTTTTTATTTTGAGTAAATTATTGAATTGGTTTTAAAAGTAAATAAGAACAAAAATTCAATAACAGACAAACAGTTTATATTTTAATTTTACTATAGACTTAAGTATTTTGGATATCGAATTATTTAAGAGGGAACCGAAAGAAAAACCAAATATGTAAATCTCCTAATCACACTAGAATAAAATCAATTCTCAGTCGCGCAAAGAAAAAAAAAACTCTCCGGTTTATCACCAAAAAAAAAACACCTCTTTTTGATACAGAACTCTCAGTTGAGTATTAATTTTATGAAGATAGTTGAAATGAAAGGATCTCTTCGTTCAGTCTTTACTATATTTCTACTCATTGCTATTGCTACTTCAATGAGTTGTAAAGTCGCAGTTCTCAGGGTATTTAGTTCCAGACCCATGCAGAACGAGATATCATCATTAAGATTACAAGGAAATGAAATGAACAAAACACTGATGAGATATGCAGAGATTGATATAGGAGAAGAGGAGACAAAGAAAGAAATGGAATATCTGTTAGAAGGGAGACATGGATCGATATCTTCTGCCTATAGTAATCATCATAGGGAGGTTGAGTATAGGTCGTCCGCTCGTGTTATACCTGCTAGTCTTCGTTCGCCAAAGTATTATAGACATTGGTTAGAGTTTCGTACAAATCTTCTTCATAGGTTTAGAAATAAAAGGTTTCAAGGGGATGTTATGGGAGAATTGGTTAGTCAAGTGAAACGGCCGGTGGACGAGCATTATGGTTTGGTGGCTTCGGATAGGAAGTATGATTCGTGTGCAGTTGTGGGGAATAGTGGGATTTTGTTGACAAATGAATATGGGGATATGATTGATAAGCATGAGTTTGTAATTCGGTTGAATAATGCGAGAATTAGAGGGTATGAGAAGAATGTGGGGTCGAAAACTACTCTTTCGTTTGTGAATTGCAATAAAATGCATCTTTGTGCTAGAAGGGAGACGTGTTTTTGTCATCCGTACGGCGAAAACGTTCCGATTGTCATGTATATTTGTCGAGCAACACATTTGATGGATTATATAATATGCAATTCTACGCATAAAGCTCCATTGCTTCTTACAGATGCGAGGTTTGATGTTTTATGTTCTCGAATTGTGAAGTATTATTCGTTGAAACTTTTTACGGAGGAGACTGGGAAATCGCCTGAAGAATGGGCTGCTTCCCACGATGGGAGTCTGTTGCATTACTCTTCTGGTATGCAGGCTGTAATGCTTGCGTTGGGAATTTGCGATAAAGTTAGTATATTTGGCTTTGGGAAATCTGTCGTAGTAAAGCACCACTATCATAATAATCAGAAGACAGAGCTTCATTTGCATGATTATGAAGCAGAATATGCTTTCTACCGCGATTTGGTTGAAAACCCAGAGGTAATCCCGTTTCTTGTTAACAAACTGAAAGTCCCTCCGGTGGTTATATATCATTAAATTCAGCATATGCTTGTAATGTTGTGTCATATGTTGGATCGATTAAGTTGTGTTTTTGCTCTGGTTTCTTTCTTTTAATGTTGTAATAGTAAATCTCCACGAAATTTGGAAATAAAAGGAAATTGTTTGAAGATATCATCATTTTGGAGATCCTTTACTAGCAAAAGGTAGTCTTGGGGTATCCCGCACGGTATTCTAAAGCCAACAATTTTGCCTGGTTTCTTTCTTTTTTGGAGGTCCTAATTCCTAACTAGCAAAAGCTGCATTGCCATTAGTGACTCCATAGCCTTGAACTCTGAATATGTATTGCCATTTTTTATGCTTTAATCAACATTTGATTGTTTTTTTTAATAACTAAACCATGGATATTTCATGTTAAAGAAAATGAGTATATGAAATGATTGCTTTTATTCTTGGTGGGAATGAATTTTAGGACCAAGTGGTCATTAGGGACACCAGCTCATTTTCACTATTGATGAATGAAATTTTTAGTCCAATATAGAGGAAACTAAAGATAATATCTCTGCATAAAAATAGAATTTCTTTTGGATCTAAAAGTGAGTTAGTTGGTGCAACCACGCATTTCACACACGTTGCTGGGCTCGGGGTGGGTGTCGGATTAAATCAAGACTTATCTTTTTGAACAAAATATTTTTGTGGTGGGTTTGGATGTAGAATTTTTAAATGGAATTTATGGGTCCAGGAGATTTGATAGAATTACGTTTCCCTTTGTATGTTTGGTTGCCCGAATCCTTGGAATCACGTTAGACTTATCTTGAATTATTTCCTAAATGATTTTAAAATCAAATTAAATTTTTGTCTTAAATGTGGGGGGCGTGTGACCTGGCGTGATTTTATTTTCTTACCAAAAATATTCCATAACGTTTTTATGTGCACAACTAACGACATTATTTCTTACCATTTTTACTGTTTTATGTCGACATTATGCAACATAATTTCGCATGTTAATTGTGCATTGATTTCTATAAAAAAACTCGAATCCTTCATTCCAAAATCTGTCTTGAAAAGGCTATTATCCGTCTTCTCTTCGTCTTTCTCCCTCTATGTACTTTTACTGTACTGCATATAGTACTTATAGCAGGAATTTTTATCCTGGATACCACTTCACCACAATGTATTAGCATCAGTCAATTTTGAGACGTAAAGTACTATCATGTTAAGGACAACTTGATGATCAAGTAACCTTTTCCTCTCGTGTCGATTATAATTGAGTATTTTATTTCAGTTATCAGAAATTTAATTTTAACATCATTATTTTCAGTATTTTATTATTGCAATTTCAACAATCTTAACTCAAGATTTCTTTTTCTATAATGATGGGAAAGAATGATGTTGAGAACCTTGTAAAATTCAGCGAGAAAGATTGTACGAGATGGCAGTCAAAGATGTTTTTTTATTTGAGTTATCATGAGTTACATTAGTATGTTGCGGCTATGTTTAATGAAACCATGGATGAAGATGGAAATAAAATTGAACTTGATGAATGGAATAGGTAGAACTGGTTATATGGTTAAAAATCAAATTATGGATTGTTTAGATGATGCAATGTGTGACTTTTTTATATTGCTTAAGAAAATTTTAGTGCTTTTGATTTGTGGTCTTCATTGGAAGGAAAGTAGATAGCTAAGACTGCAGAGAGCAAGAAATTTCTGGTTTCCAAGTTCATGGATTATAATATGTGTAATGATAAGTATGTTGTTGATCAATTCCTTGGGCTTCAATAAATCATTAATGAAATTCTTGCTGAAGGTATGGTTATTGATGAAACGTTTCAAGCGTTTGCTGTGATTGCGAGATTATTATCTTCCTGGTTAGCGTACAAACGAAAATTGAAGTATGAAACTGGTGAGGTCAATATAATTGAATTTGGTAAGGAGATTCAAATGGAATAATTATTGTGCACCTAGGACAAGAATGTATCTTCTACAAGGGTCGTGTCGAACAAAGCTCATGTATCTAAACAAAAATTTTCAAATGATGAAAAAGGTGAGAAGAACAAACACAACTCTAAGCATGGTCCTCACAAGAAAGGTACGTTTTAGAAACCTAAATCTGCCATTAATAAAATTAAGGGTGCTTGCTATGTTTGTGGAATTCCTAGCCATATGACAGTTTACTGTAGAAACCATAAGGACCTTAATAAAAAGAGAAATAATGTTAATTTGGTTGAAAACAATAAGGATGAGCGGGGTATGGTTTCTGAGGTAAATTTTGGTAACCAATGTGAGAGACTGGTGGGTAGACTCTGGAACTACCAAACATGTATGTGGAAGTAGATTATATGTTCACCTCCTATCATACGGTATGTGAAGGCGGGAAACTCAACATGGGTAACTCATCTGCATCAGAGGTTGTAGGAAAAGGAAAATTTGGGCTGAAGCTCACTTCTGTCAAGACTCTCACATGGAATGAAGTTCATCATATTCCAGACATTTGCAAAACTCTTGTTTCTTATGGTGTTTTAGATGATAAGGGTTTCAAAATTGTAATTGAATTTGGCAAAGTTGTTGTCACTAAGGGTAAGGATTATGCAGATCAGGGTTATAAGACTGAGGGTCTGTATAATCTTAATGTAAACTCTCTTGTAATGAATAATATTGATTTTCATGGTTATGTTTGTGTGTCTTTAAATGTTTAGCATGGTAGACTTGGACACATATAAGTCAATGCATAAACTGGATAGCGTAGGATGTATACCAAAATCTAGTTTGGAAAATGAACATAAAGGTGAAACCCGCGTAGAATCAAAGTATGCTAGAAAATCTTTTAGTAAAATTATTCAGAGGCATTCTAAACCGTTAGAATTAATTCATTCAGATCTAGTTGGCATGAAATCAGTTCAAAATACAGGTGATAAGAAATGGTTGTCACTTGTGTAGATGATTATACGAGTCACTGTCATATATACTTTATTAGGGGTAAGGATGATGCCTAAAAATATGTATAAACTAATTGAAAACCAATTGAATGCTACCACTAAGACTGTTATATCTGACTGTGGTGGTGAGAATAAAATTCCAATAAGAGAATTTTGTGTAGAACGTAACATAATACACGAGGTTACACCTCCTACTCACCTCAGTCTAATGGTGTAGCTGAACGTAAGAACCATACTCTTAAGGAGATGATGAATGCCATGTTGATTAGATTACCTACGAACTTGAGTGGGGAGGTCGTTCTCTCATCTTGCTATATTCTAAATAAAGCACCCTTTAAATATCAGGTGAAACTCCATATGAATTATGGAAATATAGACAACCTTTGTATGCATAATTCAAAGGTTGGGGATGTCTGGCTAAGGTTGTCATCCCTCCTCCTAAGAGAAGCAAGATAGGACCCAAAAGTGTTGACTGTGTCTTCACAGGGTATCCGGAGCATACTACTGCATATAGATTTATGGTTGTGAGTTTTGAAATTGGTGAGAATACAATTATGGAATCTAGGGATGATGTGTTCTTTGAAGGTGTTTTTCCATTAAAATTTGGCTCTCGCAAGAGATGTGTTGATCCCCTAGATATCCCTTCAACCAGTTAGACTTTACCTTTATAGGAAGATGAAGTAGAGATTGAGCCTCGAAGAAGTAAAAGGGTTAGAATCAAAACCTCATTTGAATTTGGCTTCATAACATGCCTAGCTGAGACTGATCCACCGTCTTATAGACAATCCATGACTTCTTCTGAAGATCCATGCATGGTGGAAAGAATCTACCATTAGTAAAATGGAGTCCATAAAATAAAAAAAAAATACATGGAAGATTGTAGATTTACCTCTAGGGTGTAAAACCATAGGATGCAAATGGATCTTCAAGAGGAAACGTAACATAGATGGAACTGTTGAAAAATACATCAAGTAGGCTAGTAGTTAAAGGCTATAAACAGAAAGAATTTGTGGATTCCTTTGATACTTACTCGCCTGTTACGAGAATTACTTCCATTAAAATGTTAATTGCTACAGCTAATGTTTATAACTTAGAGATACATCAAATTAGTGTAAAGACAGCCTTTCTAAATGGTGAATTAGATAAAGAAATTTACAAGGAAAAAACTGAGGGCTTTATAGTGAAAGGTTTTTAAGACAAAGTGAGTAAACTGAAAAAGAAAAAAAAAAAATATTTGTATGGATTTATACAAGCACCTAAATAGTGGCATGGAAATTTTGATCATGTAATGTTTTCTAGTGGCTTCAAAGTCAATAAATCTGACAAGTAAGTGTATACTAAACCTGTAAATGATGCTTGTTTCATTGTATGCTTATACTTGGTACAAACATGGATGTAATTAATTCCACTTTACATGTATACTTTAACATGGAAGACTTAGGCCCCCCGGATGTAATCTTAGGGATGAAAATTAGAAGAAATTATAACGGATAATCTCTTAGTCAATCTCATTATGTTGAATCTGTGCTTAGAAAATATAATCATTTTGATTGTAAACCTGCTTGTACTCCGTATGATCTTTGTTGTAGACTCAAAAAGAATAAGGGTAATGGAGTTTCATAACTTGAATCATGAGTTATAGGAAATACGATGCATTTGATGAACTGTAAGATATCAGGCATTGTTTATGTTGAGTAGGTTAAGTAAGTATACCTTTAATCCAGGGCAGGAAAATTGGGATGCACTTTTTAGAGTACTACGGGTACTTGAAGTACGTTTTGACCTTCTTTTTTTAATTATAAGAGGTACCCTGCCGTCCTTGAGGGAGCTTTTGATGCAAAATGGATATCAGACTCGGAGGAGTCCATGTCTACGATAGGATATGTTTTCACTCTAGAAGGCGAGTTTCTTCCTTGGAAGAGTTCCAAACATATATGTATAGCTCTATCCACTATGGAATCGAAGTTTATTGTGTTAGATAAAGCATGAGAGTAAGCCTCATGGATAAGATTCTTTTTAGAAGACATTCCTCTCTGGCATAGGCCTGTGCCAACTATATCTGTAAAATGTGATAGTCAAGATGCAATAGCTAATACTAAAATCATCAATTATAATAGATAGTCTATAAACATTCGTAGAATACATAATACTCTGAAAAAACTAATCTCAACAGGAGTTATTTCCATTGGTCGGATAAAGTCTAAGGAGAATATCGCGGACCCTTTGACAAAAGTTTTTCCAAGGAGATAATAATGCATCGAGGGGGATGGGGATTAGGCTCATTAAATAAAGTTTCCATGAAGGATACAAAACCTTGTAAACTAGAGAACCCAAGATTAAGGTTTTAAATGAGACAACTAATTTGTGGTGGGTTAAAGGTAAACACTATCAGATAATTTCGTTTTTGTCCCTTTCTTGTAGTGTAGACGTGATAGTATGACTGCATGTGGAGGATGACTTTTAATTAAATATTAATGAGTGTTATAGTTTAAATCTAAGATTGAAGTGAGGTGTAGCGATAAACACTCTTCCGGAATTACCCTATCTGAATGAGGAAGTGGGACGCCTCCTATGAGAATTAGATGATTCTCTAGAGTATTCTGAGAAACGAGATATGTTCATGGCCAAAATGGACACAATGACACGAACTTGATAGTTAACACCTACAGAGATATCAAGTGTGGTTATTATCGGGAATTACACCAATCGATTGCAGTTCAAGACACTGTGTGCACTGTCCATCAAGTAGTTCCGGAAATTTCTCACTAAGTAAAGTTTCAAGACCTCATGCACATCTTTTGCCTATAGTGGTTTATAAGTATAAAAGGCAAAACACCAATCTTTTGCCTTTTTTTTTTTTATCAGTATTCATTCATGTGGGGGATTGTAAAAGAAAATGAGTTTATAAAATGATTGTTTTAATTCCTTGGTAGGAATAGATATTAGGACCAAGTGGTTAATAAGCACACTATCTCATTTTCTTTATTTTTGAATGAAACCTTTAGTCCCGCATAGGGGAAACTAAAGATGATATCTCTCTGGAAGAATAGAAATTTTTGGATCTAAGAGTGGCCCTTTGGGTCATTGTTTATGTGAAAAACTCAAGTCACTGGTTTTGGTAAATTTGGGTGTGTGGATGAGAAACAAATCTAAACCTCAAAAAAATGCACTGCACGGGAGTACTTTAGATTCGAGAGATCAATCTGTACAATCCTGGCCTAAACCAAGAAATGGCAGTTCCAATCTTGGTTCGGTCACAAAGTGAAGGAGAAGGGTTGGTCTTAGGGAGGGAAGCGAAGAAGGTGTTCAGACCAGCATGGTTAATTCTGAAGGTGTGGTTATTTTATGACTTGTATCAGAGATTTGGAGTACTCCCACCCTTGCTAATGGTTGATTTCCTTTCTTAGAGATCATCAGAAAAAGATTCTTTTTGCCCACACTTCTGTGGAGTCTCCAGAAATTATTTCGGAAGGTTATCCTTCTCACCTTCAACGTGTGCAGGATTTCTCTCTTTATTCCTGCCTGCACACATGAGAGACTAAAAAAGCGGTCTTTTGAGTGCAATTTTCATAAAACCCTAATGGTGAGGCAGAAGTCGAGGCTTGTGATCACTCGAATCCGAATTCTTTCATATGGTATGGTTACTTCTCGTTCAGCACTTAAGGATGAGAATGCGTTCTTTGGTAGTTGTAACTTGTGTTACTAGCATGCGAAACTCTATGTCCTCATAGCTCCTTGGATGCTTGAGACTCTTTTACACTCAAGTTGGAGAAGGTTTTGTGGGTACACCTCTGGTAAACCCTCACGAGACTACAACTCGTCCACTAGGGACACCTAGGGGTTTAAAGGCTTAGTGCATACGCTAAATGCATTCGAGAGACCCGATGGTGGTATAGTTAGGATTTTCTAATTTCTGTTTCACTTGAGGACAAGTAAAATTCAGGTTTGGGGGTATTTGATGAGTGCCAAATATTGCATATTTCTACACCTTTTTATTGGCATTTAACTCATCTTTTGTGCTCATAAATCAGATATTATCCCAGATTCTATATTTTCTTTGTTTTCAAGAATAAATATTTTTACTATTTTAGGTAGTAAATAAAGCTCGGAGAAATTGAGGAGCCAAAAGAGCAGAAAATTGGAGGCAAGAGTCTATGGAGCAGAAAGCCAAAGCCTGCGCGCATCAGTTGCAACCCAACAAGGAGCAACCCATTTACAAGAAATGGGCTTGAGCAGTCCAAGACCCAAGACCCGGATCCAAGCCCGCACCATTTGAGCCGTTAGATTTCACCCATCTACATCCTACGGCCGCATCGGCCCTCACATCGATCTCCCCTAGATCCTACGGTCGCTCCAACCTTCCCATCGACCCTCGCTACATCCGCCCCACACCACATCCACCTACACCTACACCCATCGACCAAACACCCTATTCTTCTTTCTCTTCTCTTTCTTTTATCCCCAACAACTCCAGAGAACCACCCTACCTTCTCTTCCCCCGATCATACCAGTTGCAGACCACCTCACCACCACCACCATCTCCTTACCCCCGACACCAAACACCATCAAAGCACTCGCTCCGCCATCCCTATTTCGACCTATCTCCATCAGCAGCTTCTTCCGTACCTTAGAAGCTAGGGTTGAGATAGTTTAAATTAGGGTTACATCAAATCAATAGAGTCAGAGACGAGTTAGAAGAGGAAAGAGGTTTGGGTTGTTGTTTACTTGTCATTTCGAGTGATTGTGAGGTATAAATAGATGTTCTTCATGTAAGAGAAACTCAGTCTGTTTTAGGGTTTTATTTTGTTAAACTAATTTGTATTCTGTTTAATTTTTGTATCATGTTCTAAACTCTCTTACTGTGGTGTAGATGAAACCCCTGATTTAATGTCTAGTTGATCTAATTCTCAAAGTGTTCTTGTAGTTTGTAATGCTTAGGATTTTAGTTAGCCTTTGAACCAAACTTACCTGTGATCAATGGTACTGTAAGAAGACCATTGATACTAGGGGTTAGCAAGGGGAGTGAGTTAATCGATGATCCATCTAAAGCTTTCAAGGGAAGGCACAAGACCACAGTGAGAATTTGAACTGCCTAGCATATGATTAGGAGGTGAATTCTATCACCTTAGTACCTTCAACTACCTATTTACAATTCATATTTGCTACCTTAACTTAGAGTCACAACTCAATTCAGTCGTATCGACACCCAAAAGCTCATATTTGTGTTACAATACCTTAGAAATCAGTTAGGAAAGCCCTTAGCTCAACATTGCACACCCCATTTCCCTTGTAGATCGACCTGTGCTTTCCCTGTGTTGCAAAACAACACTGTGCACTTGCAGTTTAACGTAGGCAAGACACTTTTCCCAGCCTACCAATTGAGTTGCTCAATAAATGCGCCAGTGAAGAGGTTGAACACTCATCACTTTTACATTGATCTGTCTCTTTGCAGAGTGACGGCCTATTAAATGAGAGGTTTTACAATTTTAACCCTGAACTAAAAACCACCATCAACAGTCATACACACTTTTGTGTGAGCGAGAGGACTTAGGGTGCTAGTTTTTGCAACCACACATTTCAAAGACACGCAGTGCTTCTCACCGAAGCATGGATGTCACCGTCCGGATGGGAGGGCCAGGCTCTGGTTTGGGTGTGGGTCAACCAAGACTATCTTTTTGGGAAAAATACTTTTGAATTATTTCTTAAACAAATTTAAAATCAAATTAAACTTTGTCTTAAATGCTTGGGGCGTGTGACCTGGTGCATGTGCTTTTATTTTCTTACCACAAACATTTCATAACATTTTCATGTGCATAAATGACGACATTATTTTTGTAGCGCCCCCTAAGCTAGAAGCTGACTAATCATAGAGATTAACTAAATACAGAGGCACTAAGAATCTAAATCATATACTTAATCATTCAATTAAGAAATCTGCTACAAAATTTAACCTAAAAACTAGCCCCGCTCAGAAATATATATACAAGAACTACTCTCATGTGATACATAATAATAATAATCAATTGGTTTACAAGTAAAATATACAACATAATAAACATAACAGCAGTAAACCAACTAGCGAACTCAACCCTTGAAGCTTTCGCTGCGCAACTCTGATCTGTCTCTGAAACTGAAAGTGGGAATGGGTGAGCACATCATCCCTAAAAGGGGTGCCCAATAGGAATAACATTTAACCTTCATGTAATCATTGAAAATGATCTGAAAACAATCCATGTTTTCCCCAACGCTAAAACGCAACCAATTTCACATAGGTAAACAATCATGTATATGGAACTAACTCCTTCTAAACAATGAATAATATGGTGACTCGTCCCGCACCTAGATAATAATACGGTGACTCGTCCCGCACCTAGATAATAATATGGTGACTCATCCCGCACCAGTAAATGAAGGAGCAGTACCCTATATACCACAGATGGAAATTCTCATTTCCAAACAATCAAATGGAAATCTTATTTCCCAAACAATGCATAAAGACAAACAAAGCATTACCGCTTCTTTCCAAACCATGGAAATATTAAAAGAATCAATGGTACTTTCGGAGTTTAAAATAAAACAATGCATGGAATACACAATCAGACTATGCATGGATTTGTTAAACATGAACTTTTGTAAAAGAAAACAACAATAATCACAAAAGAGTTAAATATAAATTCCCACCTCTTTTGATGACAAGCCACGCCTACCTCGAGATCCGCGATCCCTTTGGTTCATCCTTGACTCGATGGTTGTTAATATAGATTAATCGCAAAAGCAAAGAGCAAGCTTCCAATGAGAAGATTCATTTCAACATAAGCTAATTCAGATTCCTCTTCTTATCTGCAATTGCAACTCTAAGCTTCTACAAGAGAGATTTAACTCCACACGCTCATCAAACCTTCATTCCTATAACTCATTTCATTCATGTCTGCACAACTGCTAACGACAATACAACTCTCTGCAACACCATTGTCACTGCATACCACCAACTCCACTTTAATCTATTAATTCCAGCCACAATCATTGTGACTTAAACTCAGCAACATCAATTACATTCATCTTTTTCATCCACGACCAATCCATTACACAAAATTTATCACTAATCTTTCACCTGATTAACCAACAACACAACAATCTCATTTTCTTCTTTTAAACTCATACACCACCATCAACTTGAGGTTCAATTACACTTCCAAATTCTACTTTCATTCCAACTCAATCACAACCACTTCAAACCACCAACTGAGTTCAAATGGATGAACTGACCCTCATTCATTCAACAACACCAATATTCCCTACCCACCAACACCACTAAAATGCTATTGCAACTCCAACTCTTTCTTTGTTCTTAATTCAACATCTCATATCCAAGATAACATAATAACATCCAACATCACAGATAACAACACAAACCAACAATGTCCATCTCAATCTTAATTCAATTATCAAACACAAATATTCATTCAATAAAACTGAATAACTGAACTAAACATCTTAAGGAAGAATTACCTCAAAAGCCATGGAAACCAATTCCTATATACTTTGATTCAGTTTAACTAACCATCTCAGTAATCCTCATCAGCATCACTAGCACTCAGAAATCCCTAAAATAATTCTCAATCCTCTTTAGAACCCTAACTTCATCAAACCTGAATTACTCTTCATCTCCAACCTAATTCATCCAATCGATCAATATCCATCTCAAATCTTCCTGTTGAACTCTCAATTTCATTTTTAAATTGTTCTTTGAATTTTTTACAGAAACCTTAACTCTTGATTCATCTTCAATATAACTTCAAAACTTCAATTAAACATCAACCCTTCTATTCTTCATCTACCCGCAGCTCTATTCTTTATCTCTCGACCTTAATCTCATCATCATCCTCACCTTCGTCGATTCACAGAGAAACCCTAAGTTCGATTTACAACAGCAACTCTAAATTCCTATTCCCGTGTTCAATCAACCACGACAGAAACACCTTCTCCTTCAATTCGTTAACACACCAAGCTTCTTATAAATCCCTCAAACAAAATAACTCTCAATTCATCTTTTAAATCTTCAAAACATCAATCAACCTTATAAACCTTACTTCCGGTTACAACAGCATCATCTCCTTATTTTTCCGAAATCAAAAACATCAACAACACCACTAAAAATCAATTCTTATCGATTTCCCTAAGTCTCTTTTGATTTCGACCCAAGAATCCTTTCACAAAATCGCCAGAGGCGATGAACAGAGAAGGAGAAGAAGAAAGAAGAAGAAAGAAAAGGTAAGAAGAAATGCGATTTGGTTTTAGTAGATAAGACCAACGGGGAACACTAAACACACACCAGCAGTGATAAGGGAATCCTGGGTCGGTCCAATGGAAAAAAGACTAATTTGCCCTTTATGCTAATCTGATGATTTCCTCTTCGTCCAGTATCCGAACGACACTTTCGAGTAGTACATTCTGCGTAACTTTTCGAGATCTATCCAACGGTACTAATTTGTATCTAGATCGTTGTTAGATTAATTCCTATTAATTAACGTTCTTGTTAAACTAAACGAGTAATTATCGACTAAAACGTCTCTTGACTAGTCTAATATCGTTGACGAGCATGAGGGTCCTTACAATTTTTTTACCTTTTTTTTACTGTTTTATGTCGACATTATGCAACATAATTTCACACATTAACTGTGCGTTGATTTTACCCTCTCCTTTTGCATATAAAAAGAACTCGAATCCTTCATTCCAAAATGTGTCCAGAAGTGGCTACTATCCCTATTTTTATTCGTCTTTCTCCCTCTATGTGGTTTTTATGTTATGTGCTTTATTGTTGAATTTGTTGGGTGGGCAAGTATTGTAGTTCTTATACCTCTTATGATGGGTAGCTTTATCCTAGATACGAATTCACCACAGGGTATTAGCATCACTTATTTTTGAGGCGTTCGTGTTAAGGACGGCTTGATGATCAAGTGACTCTGTCGTCTATGATCAAGTGACTCTGTCGGCTTTATCAGAAATTCAATTTTAACATTATTATTTTTAGTATTTTATTATTGCAGTTTCAACATTTAATTTTATAAGAAATGATTGCATAATGGTTTTCAAGGAAAACAAGTACATCATAACATTAAAAACAATACAAAGAGGCAAAAAGAAAATAACTTGTCAAGAGATATAGGAAACCACAACAATAGCTCCCAAATTTTGTACTTTGAGATTAGAGAAGAAATGGTACTCGAAATTATAATTCACCATTTTGATAGATCTTTTTCTTGGAAAAAAGATACCATTGTGGATGAGGGGTGATTTTCCCAGGAATTCTTCATGTGCAGGGAATAACTCGAAGCCTCTAGATGTATTAATTGGGGGTCAGTGAATAAAACAAAATAGTGTCATCTTGAAGTAAATTTATAACCCCCATATCAATATAATTTTCATATTGGTTAATTTGCACTTACTTAATTGCTTAATTAGGATTAATCTTATTTAATTAGAATTTAGCAATCTTTTTGAAAGATTTTAAGTTATAGTTTTTTGAAGAACAAAAATTAAAACCTTTTTTTTCATCCAGATTTAGATGATAAGTTGTCAAATGTACTGAATTACGACTATGATGACGTTTCATCAAGTCAACAATATTAAATATATATGAAAAATCGTCATGATTTATAAAAACTATGACGACGTTTCATCAAGCCAACTAATAGCTTTGTTGTATAATTGCTATTAGTGCATTTAAAAATAAAACAACCATTTCCTTGAAGAAAAAAAATATTTACAGTTGTACAGAGATGAGCTTCAAAAAGCTCCCCCCCTAGAAGAAGAAAACTGGGTTACAAATTAACTACAGTTTCTCATTGAAATATAACCTGAGAGATCGGCAAATCTGAGAAAGTGTTTGTTGCCGAACACCACAGGCAAATTGTCGCATTGATGTTACTTTGAACTTTTCAACTGACTTCAAAGACCACTATGAATCCTTAAGTTCCTTTCCTTCCAAGTTTCCCGCTACTTCATAAGGAATGAGCTGCCAAATTGTAGATTGTCTTTTTCGAAACCTTGGTATTCTCCAGCTAAATAAAAGCGCTTTAAACTCACCTGGCATGGACCAGTTAACATGATTAAGTTAATTAACACCATATATGATTAAGTTTGTTAATACGTCTGATCTTTAAACAAAGACGTGAATTTCACCTGTTTTAACTTTAAACAAAGACGTGAACTTCACCTGTTTTAACTTTAAACAAAGACGTGAACTTCACCTGTTTTAAAAAGGGTATATTAATTAAATACCCTTAGTTTTGACACCCAATAAAAATACCCTTATACAACAATATAAATACCCCTATCATTTAAATACCTTATCCCTTAAAAATAGATTACCTTAATACCCTCACTTACAATATTATTTTCCATTTAAAAATCTTATTCATTAAAAAATAATTTTTTCTATTATTTCACATCCACCAGCAGCACCATTTCACCACCACCAACAGCACCACCGCCACCACCACTCCACTACCACCACCACTCCACCACCACCACCACCACTCCGCCACCACCGCTCCGCCACCACCACCACTTACTAAAAACAACCACCAATAATATTCCACCACCGTCACACACCACCACCACTGTTGTTGCCGCCGCCGCCACCGCCACCGTCGCCGCCGCCACCGTTGCCGCCGCCGCCGCCATTAATATTAGGTGTCAACAACTGAAGTTGATCCAAAAAATCAAAAGTTCAAAAATACTTGTCAAATTTGGTTGTTGATTCCATTTTTCCATTGTTGATACACAAACATTGGTTGTTGACTCCCTAAAACTAAGGTCAATTTCTATTATTGATACACAAATATTTGTTGTTGATTCCATTTTTCCATTGTTGATACACAAACATTGGTTGTTGACTCCCTAAACATTGGTTGTTGATACACAAATATTTGTTGTTGACTCCTTACACTAAGATTAATTTCTATTGTTGATACACAAATTTGGTTGTTGATTCCATTTTCCCATTGTTGATACACAAACTAAGGTTGTTGATACAAAAATATTGGTTGTTGACTACCATTTTTCCATTGTTGATACACAAACTAAGGTTGTTGATACACAAACATTGGTTGTTGACTCCCTAAATAGTTGATGGAGTAGTATTCAACAACTTGTCGTCCAACCTCACCACCACCACCGCCAAAGCAGCGTACAACATTTCCAACACCACAAACAACCGTAATCACCATTATCTTCATGAACAACTTTAATTAATCATTCCAACCACAACCAACACAATCTCCATCATCAAAATTCATTGTTCTAACCTCACCAAAGATCACCAACACCACCATCACACGTAATATCCACCAACACCACAACAACCATAACCACCACAATATTCATGGTCGATTTTATCTACATACTACCACCACCAGCAGTAAACTCATCTCGTGAAATTAAATTCAAACAAAACCTAACATCATTCATACTCACCGACTCATTCTTCCTTCCGCGTCGTGAATCAATGGCAACAAACCCATTTTCTTCCCTAAATTTTCTCGATAGAAACTAAATCCAGCTCTCCATGAAATCAATCAAACGTTGCTTCATCTCCTCAATTTGAATCTTAGATCCCCTCATTCTTCAATTCAAGATGATGAGCAACAGATGAGTATCTACCCTCTCTGTCAAAGCAAGAATGAGATGAGAACGAGAGAGAGAGATGAGAGATCTTCTTTCTTCGTTTCATGAATCCTAAGTGCAAAACCATCGATCTCTCTTCTTCACCATCCGTCGTCACATGGGATAGCAGTGGTGGCGGCGATGGCTTTAAGATATTTTCCAGATCTGAAATTGATTTTTTTTTTTTTATTGATTTTCCATTATATTCTCCATCCGTAGTGGTGGTAGGTGGTAACGGTGGTGGTGATGGCGATGGCGGTGACACTGGTATTTGTGTTGGTTGTGAGATGATGACGGAGATGGTGGTGGTAGTGATGGAGACGGTGGTGGTAGTGATGGAGACGGTGTTGGTTGTGAGATGGAGACGATGATGGTGAAGTAAAAAAGGAAAGAGAGAGAATTGAAATAAAATAGGAGATGATATGGATGTAAGGGTATATTTGTAATGTTGTCTAATCCTTAATGGACCCCTGATGGGCTTTGGATGGAGAGGGGCATTTTTATTGTAGGATAAAGGTAGTTGTGTAGCCCATCAGAATTGAGGGTAATTATATAATTCCCACTATTGTTTTAAAAATGTTTCTTGTTGGTAAATGCCGGACAACCTGCGACAACCTACCTGCGACATTATCTGTTGAAGAAATCTCCACCTACCACTTGGGAGGTCACGAAGGTATCTCTTAGTGTCGAATGTGGATGGACCCTTAATAAGACTATAAAGTCAATTAGGAAATCACATGAGAACATGCATTATCTTGAGCTGGTCACTTCATCTACGTGGCTGCATTATATAGAGAGGTTCAACCTAACAGGGAGATTAGTCAATCATATTTGTATTGTTGGTTAGGTAGTGATGAGGCTTGTTAAACAACTATTAGTGGTAGTGGAGTATAGTGCTGTATAAAACGCTAAATGGTAACTGAGACATGGTGTTGTATTGAGTTTACATATCGGCAAAGAAAGTAGGACTAGAATGTTGGCATTTGCATCTGATATCACCCTCTAATATTACTTCAAACTACTGACTAAAACTACTATATTTTGTTCCAAGTTGGCATTTCCATCTAATACTGCCCAAGTGCCCCAGCAATATGAACCAGGACGAGTCAATCGTGCAATCAAAATTGTGACATGCTATTGCGGAGATTATTTATCTTTCCCTTTTCTTTAAGATGCCCGATGGACCTGTATTGGAGTAGGTAACTAAGTACAGCTAGGCCACCTGAGTCGCAAACATTAATATGATGACAATTGACTCATGATTATTTGAGAGTACTTATAGGTAGGTTGCTTTAGGAAAAAAAAAAAAAAAAAAAAAAAAAAAAAACCTAGGTAGGTATATTCAATAATTTCAATTGCAGTGCTCATTGCCCACCAAAATTAGCAGTGCCGTCTTATAGGCTAGGCCATTTTCCTAGAGCCTCCAATTGTTCAGGCCCAAAATGTTCGATTTTTCACGAACGATTCTTTTTTTTGGGACCAACATTTTTTCTAGGGGACCCTTAAGTTATAAGACCATTTAATTTATCCTTTGATTATAAAGGGTGTCCGACCTCCTAGCAAGTGATTAAAAAAAATTCATTCTAAAAGCATTTTCCAAACATATCTATAGCAAAAGTTTTTCATTTTAGTGTTTGGTAAATTTTTTGCAAAGTGCTGTTTATGCAAAGTGGTTCCAGAATTTCCAAACTTTTAAAAGCCGAGGAGAAACAACTTTTATTAAAATCTCTAAAAGCATAAGATATGATCTCACCCTAATTTGAAATTTTATTTTATGTTCATCCTTATTTTATTTTGTAAATGACAAAAATTATCCTTAAATTTAAATATCATGAATTCTTATTCATTTAATTCTTTAAAAAAATATTATTATTCAGTTTCAAACTATTTTATATAACATACCCCATTGAACTTTTTTTAACTTATCGATATAAAAATAAAAGAAAATATTTAACATATCTCTTCATCGACAACCCAGTGGCAGTTGCTAGCAGTTACCAGCGGTTATCTTCATAGGTTTGATGCATCATGCCTAAAACTCGGTCTCAATCTTCATCACAACCTAGGAATCTCCAGGCCAGATACTCGAAGATGTATACGTCAACCCCTTCACCTTCCCCTAGCCCGTCATCTCAACCATCATCAATTACTAACCCACGAAGAGGATATTTTCATTGTCCCTTTGCCAACTATGATGGTTGCCTGGATGGTGTGGTTGGAAGGGGTTATGCCAGGAATTCTTTACTCAAACATCTGCATGATAAACATTATGCCACAGTCGTCGACAAGCAAGTATGCAGAGAAAGAATTCGTCATAATGCAGATGTATACACGGCATTGGAGAACACTCTGCAACAATTACAGATGTGGTTATGTGTTCCATGTATGATCCCACATGCATGTTCAAGGGATTGTCGTTTCCATGTAGATATCACTACAGGACCTTCTAATGGAATTGGTGCTGACTTTCTTATTTATGGTGTGTCAAAACCCAACACAGATACTTCTGCCTTAATGCTTACAGATGTAACGGATCAAACCAATACTTTATCCTTGGAAGTACTCGATTTAGTGTTTCAGAGCCGTATCACCATGATTGCTTCAATTCCGCCTTCATGTCGTCTTAGCTTCTCTAGAACCTTGAAAGCAACTCTGGACAAGGTAATTCTGCACCCAACTGACATATCAGCTTGGATACAACTCCTCTTATTGCCTGTTTGTACTCTTAATCTGTACACACCCAAAAATACTCTTGAAGAGAGATCCGACAACAGAAGAAGTGCAAATCGCGCTATTAATCGTGCCTATTTGAAGTGGAAGGAACCCAATGGCTGCATCGCTATGGTACACGATCTTTTGAAACCATCCAGCCGTTTTCAGAACAACAAGTTCTATAACAAGAAGAGAAGAAAACCCAAAAAGAAATCAACTTACAAGCTTGTAGGAAGAAAATTAGTTATGGACACTACACAGAAGCGATTAGAATACTATCTTCAAGTGGTCTTGTGTTGGCCAATGAAGACACCTTTGCAGAACTCAGCCAAAAACACCCGACTTCCCCTCCACCAACAATACCAACATAGGACATCAATTCACCTGCCATTACAACTGATGCCAAGTCAGTTTTGAATGCCATTAGGAGTTTTCCCAAAGGCACAACATGTACACGGGATGGAATGAGAGCTCAACATTTACTTGATGCTCTCAGTGGTGCCGCAGCCGCTGTATCCGAAGACTTGATGACCTCTATTGCAGTCGTTGTTAACTTGTGGCTTGCAGGCACATGCCCCACTCCGTTAGGTGAATACGTAGCCAGTGCTCCACTGACACCTCTAATGAAGCCTGGAGGCATCGTCAGACCAATAGCAGTCGGCACCATCTGGAGACGTTTATGCTCAAAAATAGCGACAGCTCCCGTGAGTAGAGATATGGCTTTATACCTGGGAGATTACCAATTCGGAGTTGGTGTCCCATGTGGAGGCGAAGGTATTCTCCATGCAGTCAATAAGATTTTAGAACACAACAGTTACGACAGTACCAAGTCCATGATCCTCATCGACTTCAGTAACGCATTCAACTTAGTTGACAGGTCTACAATGTTGAGAGAAGCAAGACTGAAATGCCCAATCATCTTTAGGTGAGTGGAGTTCTTCTATAGAATACAGGCTAAACTTTACTACAATGAATTCACCCTTGTCTCTGCCCAAGGTGTACAACAAGGCGACCCCTTCGGCCCCTTGCTATTTGCTCTTACTTTGCACCCACTAGTGCTTCAAATTGCCTCCCAATGTAAACTAGACCTGCAAGCATGGTATTTGGATAACGGGACAATTGTTGGTGACACTGTAGAAGTGGATAAAGCCTTACGAATAGTGCAATTTGTAGGCAAGGCTCGTGGGTTACTGTTTTTGGGTAAAAATCGTTTCCGCCGATTTTGGTAAATTCGGTAGGTGAGTGAGAAACTGGTTTAAACCCTAAACAAATGTGTTGCACGTGAGCACTTTATAGATTCGAGATATCAATATGTACAAGTCCGGCCTAAACCAAGAAATGGCCGTTCCAGACTTGCTTCGGTCACAAAGTGGAGGAGAAGGGTTGATTTGGGGAGGGAAGCAAAGAAAGGTTTTGAGACCAGAATAATTCTGGGAGAATAGTGTCTCGACTTGTATCAGAAAGTGAAAGCTTCGGAAGCTTGCAAAAGATGAAAGCTTTCTTGGAGAGCTTTCAAAGTTGCCTTTTCTGAGAGTGTTGTGTTTTCTCCCGACCGAGACTTGTTGTCTGGTGGAAATAGGTAAGACCTATTTATACAAGTCGAGATTGAAACGTACTCGGCCTCATGAAGGAAGAGAGTAAAGGGTGAAATAATGGGAGGAGGTGGTAAACCGCATGGTGTTTATGGGTGAAAACGTTTTCACCATTATTTCCTCATTTATTTGACTGCTTTATTCCTATTCACGCTTTCTTAATGTGAGCGTAGTGTACGCGCATCTTTGTGACCGCCAAACCAAGACCCCGGAAAGCATCCCCAGTTTGTGTTGATGTCTCGAGTGTTGGTTGCACCTTGAGTGCAAGTGGCGCTACTAGTGGCGCGTGTGGCATGTGCGGAATTCCTTTGTTGCGGGTTGCACCTTGAGTGCAAGTGGAAATGCCAGAGCTGCTAGTAGCGTGTGTGGCATGTGCCAATGGCATGTGCGGAATGCCTTGGTGGTAGGTTGTACGTTGAGTGTAAGTGGCAATGCCAGAGCTGCTAGTGGCGTATGTGGCATGTGCCAATGGCGTGTGCGGAATGCCTTGGTGGTAGGTTGCACGGTTTGCAAGTTAGGCTACCAGCGTGGGTTTTGGCATGTGTCAATGGCACGTACGGCCAAGTTGGCCTAGGTTGCACGGCTTTGCAAGTTAGGCTACCAGCGTGCGTGTTTGGCATGTGTCAATGGCACGCATGGCCATTAGGGCCACGTCCTGGTAAGAAAAGCTACCAGCGATGCATGTTGGCGTGTGCCAATGGCATGCTCGGTCATTAGGGCCACGTCCTGGTAAAAAGCTACCAGCGATGCGTGTTGGCATGTGCCAATGGCATGCTCGGCCATTAGGGCTACGTCCTGGTAAGAAAAGCTACCAGCGATGCGTGTCGGCATGTCCCAATGGCATACTCGGCCATTAGGGCCACGGCTTGGTAAGAAAATCTACCAGCGAGCGTGTTGGCATGTTCCAATGGCATACTCGGCCATTAGGGCCACTGACTGGTAAGAAAAGCTACCAGCGATGCGTGTTGGCATGTGCCAATGGCATGCTTGGCCATTAAGGCCACGGCTTGGTAAGAAAAGCTACCAGCGAGCGTGTTGGCATGTGCCAATGGCATGCTCGGCCATTAGAGCCACGGCCTGGTAAGAAAAGCTACCAGCGATGCGTGTTGGCATGTGCCAATGGCATGCTTGGCCATTAGTGCCACGGCTTGGTAAGAAAAGCTACCAGCGAACGTGTTGGCATGTGCCAATGGCATGCTCGGCCATTAGGGCCACGGCTTGGTAATAAAAGCTACCAGCGAGCGTGTTGGCATGTGCCGATGGCATGCTCGGCCATTAGGGCCACGTCCTGGTAAGAAAAGCTACCCGCGAGCGCGTTGGCATGTGCCAATGGCATGCTCGGCCATTAGGGCCACGGCTTGGTAAGAAAAGCTACCAGCGAACGTGTTGGCATGTGTCAATGGCATGCTCGGCCATTAGGGCCACGGCCTGGTAAGAAAAGCTACCAGCGATGCGTGTTGGCATGTACCAATGGCATGCGTGGCCAATTTGGCCTAGGTTGCACGGTTTGCAAGCCTAGGCGCGGGAGCTACTTTGGCATGGAGCGGCTAGGGCCAAGGTAAGGGTGTTTAGCTTGGCGCGGTTAGGGCCAAGGTAAGGGTGTTTGGGTTGGCGTGGTGCGACCAGCGTAGCTAGGGCCAAGGCAGAGTGCGTTCGGCATGGCGCGGCTAGCTTGGGTTAGGTGTGGCTGGCATGATTTTCCATTGGCACGGAGGCGCGGCCAGCATGGTTGGCATGCTTTGGCGCGTTTGGTGTGACTAGCATAGCTAGGGACAAGGCAGAGTGCGTTTGGCATGGCGCGGCTAGCTTGGGCTAGGTGTGGCTGACATGATTTGCCATTGGCACGGAGGTGCGGCTAGCATGGTTGGCATGCTTTGGCGCGTTTGGTGTGACTAGCATAGCTAGGGCCAAGGCAGAGCGCGTTTGGCATGGCGCGGCTAGCTTGGGCTAGGTGTGGCTGGCATGATTTTCCATTGGCACGGAGGTGCGGCTAGCATGGTTGGCATGCTTTGGCGCGTTTGGTGTGATTAGCATAGCTAGGGCCAAGGCAGAGTGTGTTTGGCATGGCGCGGCTAGCTTGGGCTAGGTGTGGCTGGCATGATTTGTCATTGGCATGGAGGTGAATTAGGGTTTTGTTCGTTGTAACCCTAATTTGAAAAAGTACCCCTTATTAATTACTGACTACATGCATTGAATATTCTAATAAATGTGTCACTGGTGACATTAGGTTATTCGGGGTTTTACGATTTACCCTTTGTCTAAAAACCACCATCAACATTAAGTCCCCTGCTTAGCTCGGAACAGGAGCTTTGTTGCGAGGTAAGCATAAGATGGTGACAAACTATCAGCAGTAAATCGTAAAGAAAATTGAGGAGGCTTGTTTGACCTTTTTATAAATAGGATTTGGAATCCTTGCCTCTTGCAGTTTTGCACAAATCGGGAGGTTGGCATGATTGGGGAGTCAACATCATTGAGAGACAGGAAGCTGGGCGGCATTGGGAAGTTGGTGCGAGTTGGGAAACTGAGCGTGCTAGCTGGTGGGACCGGCGCAAGGTGGGGAAGCTGAGTGTGCTAGCTGGCACGACTTGGGCGGTCATTGGGAAGTTGGCGCAATTGGTGAGACCGGTGTGGCTTGGGCGGTACTGGGGAGTTGGCGCAACTGGTGGGACCGGTGCAACTTGGGCGAAGTTGGGAAGTTGAGCGCCCTTGTGGGCACGCATGATTTTTGGTAAAGGGAAATCCTTCCTTATTTCAGAATCTTCACGCCCATATATATAAAATCCCTTTCTCTCATCTTGCACTTTGTACTGGCGGGTATGTCTTCCAGTACTTCTCTTGTTTTCCTTTTCATGTAGGTGCAAACCCTAAGAGTAGGCGTTTTTGTTTTATAATCCTTGCGATGATATTGCGCATATGATTTCTTGGCGTGCTTCTTGTAGAAAATATTGTATATATGCACCCAAGGGAAATACTGCATATATGATTCGAACCCGTAGAAAAATGCTTCATATATAATTTTGAACCCGAAGAAGAATACCATGGACGCATTCGAGCCCGTAGAAAATACTGCGTATATAGGTTTGAACCCGAAGAAGGATACTGCAGACGCACTTGAGCCCGTATAAAATACTGTGTATATAATTTTGAACCCGAAGAAGGATACCGCAGACGCACTTGAGCCCGTATAAAATACTGCGTATATAATTTTGAACCCGAAGAAGGATACTGCAGACGCACTTGAGCCCGTATAAAATACTGCGTATATAATTTTGAACCCTGAAGAAAATACTGCGTATATAATTTTGAACTCGAAGAAGGATACCGCAGACGCACTTGAGCCCGTATAAAATACTGCGTTTATAATTTTGAACCCGAAGAAGGATATTGCAGACGCACTTGAGCCCGTATAAAATACTGCGTATATAATTTTGAACCCGAAGAAGGATACCGCAGACGCACTTGAGCCCGTATAAAATACTGCGTATATAATTTTGAACCCTGAAGAAAATACTGCGTGTGCAGTTTTGAACTCGTAAAGAATATTGTATATGAATCCCGAAGAAGAATATTGTATATGTGCTTCATATGACTTCGAACCCATAGGAAATATTGCATATATGAATTTCGTACCTGAAGAAAATACTGCGTGTGCAGTTTTGAACCCGTAGAGAATACACCCTTTTTTTTTCAGGTTTTCCTTTTGTTGGGTGCGGTTATGTGTCAGGGAGATAATTTCGTCTTTCTCCGTTTTTTTTGTGCAGATATCTTGTTACCAAATTGTTATGAAGAAATCCGACAAGATGTTACCTGAACAAAATTTCGGTTCCAAACCAAACACGGATGATGAATTATTTTCCAAACCCCTCGCCCCTGCTCGGAAGAATCACCCAGGTTTCGTGCCAATTTTGTTAACCGGTGGTGAAGATGAAAAGAAAACACGTTCAGTTCGCCCAGAGAACACCATACGGTTATGTCTTCATAAAGGGGTATATTCTTCTTCCAACATTGATTTCAGGATGTGTCAAAGCCTATTGCGTTCTTTTGATAGATGGGTTGAGTTCATGGTGAGTAAGGAGCACATAAATACCAACTTGACTCGAGCGCAGATTATTGATGCTGTCAGAGCTTCACTAAATCTTTAGATTAGGAAGGATATACCGGGCTTGGTTGCTTTCATCTCCAGATGGTGTTCGGACACCCATACGATCATATGTATATGGGGTGAAATAACTTTCTCCTTGGAGAGTGTGGCTCTCTTTGTTGAATCTTCCTAGAACAAGGAATCTTAATATCCAGTTGTCTGAAGGTGAGGAGAAGATGCGGGGTGACCTTGCCGCTAAGTTTGGAGATTTCGCTCGAAAAGACTCCACTGCGAAGTCGAAGGATTTTGTCCGGAAAGAGGATGAAAGGTGCTTTTACAGCTGGTGGATATCTCAATGGTTTCCGGATGAGCTGGAACCTAAACAGAAAAGCAGTGATCTTCATGTTGCAGCATTTTTGGCTCTCTGGTTGTCTTGAGACATTTTTGAAGACGGTTCTGGCAAGAAGGAAATAAGACCAGAGTTGCTAGTGATTGCTGTAAAGTTGGCAAAAGGTGAAGTTTTTCCCATTGGCAAGCTATTCCTTGGTTCCCTGTATGTGCATCTGGATCACCTAGTTGCGAACATGCGAGTTTCGAATGGTTTCATGAAAGTGGATTCATATGTGCACGTTGCTTTTCTCGCAAGCCTCGGTTATGGGAGCACTTTGAGAAGTACGCTCCGAAACCGTTGCCTTCGATTCCCGCGAGTTGGGCGGCTCCCGAATTCTTCGATGGGTGAACAAGGCGCCCAAGAGTTGGCATGAGCTTGGTTAGTCTTCTCGATAAGTCTCATGAAATCGCTTTTTCGCCCATGGGAGCCTGGTCCATAGGTCGGTGACTCAAATTGACACCTTTGTTTCTGCTCCTATCATGTCTTTGTCTTCTGACGGCAACTTGAGTGTTGGTGAAAACTTGTTTATTCAAAGCTGCATGTCCGGTTATATGCCGTCTTTCTTCATGGGGTCATTTCGAATAGCTGCTTACAATATTGACCGTGCTGCTCGTCACATGGGTTTCGATCAAGGGGTGCCTCTTGCTTACCAGCTGGTGGTTCCTAAGGATTCATTGCGTGCCGCCCTCAATGCCAGTGCCCTTGATCCGGGTATCCGCCATCCCTTCTTTCAAACGGGAAGAGTATTCGACGACTTTTGGCTATAATGAGTTCTGGTACGATGAGTTCATTATAATCCAAGATTTTGTAAATAACGTGGTGGAGAATGTTCGTTGTAAACCTTCCCCAGCAGTTTTGAAGAAGTATCCAATGTTGAGAGACCTCAAGCGAGGGTTTCCCGAAAACTCGGAAAGTCCCAAAGGCAAAGGAACAGAGAACGAAGAATCGTGCTGGCGGGTTCTGGGCGGTTTCAAAAGATCCTCCCGCAGCTCTCGTGTCTTTCAGTTCTTTCAATAACCAGGTATGTGTCGCCTCCTTGTTGGTTTGTCTCAAAACACGTGAATTTTCGCTGAAAACATTTGTCTTGTTTCTTCCGTAGCTTCGGTAGTGTTAATGATTTCGCTGCCCTTGCACGTTGCCAGGAGACGGCAATTTCTTCGAAGAATTTCGGCGGCACTGAGCCTCCTCATAACGGTGATGAGCCAGAGAAAGAAGAAAGTTCTACAAGTGAGAGTGATTCTTCGACAAAGACTTGGTTCTTTTTCGGGAAGTGGTTCAGTGAGTTTCGAGCTTCTTTTTCTTTCTTCTCCCGTTTTTTGAAAAATGTCTAACTCAAGTTCGCAGGAGGAATCTGGTTCGGAAGACGATTCTTGGGCGGAGCCACATGAAAACTTGCCTTTGGTGACCACCGCCGGTGACTTGGAGATGGGAGTTAGCCAATCGCTGGGCACAGATGTGGTTCAAACGGTGGATGATTCCCTGATGGTTGCTGCCGTAGACATGGAAAAAGACCCTTTGCGAGTCGTGAGGCCAGTTGCAGGCGCCATTTTCGATCCCCCGTACTTGGTTCCTTATCCAGGTCATGTGCTGGTTGGCGGTTTCAGCGTGCTGGCTAAGTATGAGGCGTTGTACACCAGAATCTGGGAGAAGTATGGACATATGGCCACAACCAAGAAAATCACTAGTCGATTTGCGCTGGTTAAGCGTGTGGAAGAGACTTTATCTTCCATCGAGGACATGCGTGAGGTGACCGGGCCACACCGTTTCGAAGACGTTATTGCCGACCGGGAGCACCATCGCGACGTGTGTGTAGAAAAGGAGTTCAAGATTTCGTGGTTTGTCGAAGGCCTTGCCGAGATCCGAAGTCGAAAGATGCGGTGAATCGAAAGCCTTTCTGCAGAGGAGATTGCACGACAGGAGGTAGAACTCGAAAATCTTTCCAAGATGTTGACTATGAAGAGAGCGGCTCTTGAAGATGCAAAGTTGACTTTCTCCAAGAAGAGAAGACCTTTGTTGGATGATTTTCTTTGAATGTTTCTCTGTTAAACTTTCATTTAGGTTCTTCTTCTCTTTTTTTTTTAAAAAACATACTGGATGTCTGGTTCAAAGTTTGACCGGTTTTGATAGACAACTGGTAGCTTTTGAGGATATTAGATTATTTCTGGGATGAATGGTTTTGATAATATAACTCTGATTATGTTTTGTGAAAGGAATATTGATTTTATGAAAGTGTGTGCTAGCAATCGGCACAAGACGCAATAGTATGACGGTTTTACTAAGAACCTAAAAACAGATCGTATATCTTGCCCAGTGTAAATTTACTCACTTCATAGGTTTTTTTTTTTTTTTTTTGCGAACACGCCCCTCTCCATTTAAAAGGCGGCTTTTCTGGTAGCGTCGCCAGCAAGTCCCCAATCGCTGGTAGCATCTTCAACGAGTCCCCGCTTTTCTTGTGTAGTCTTTACGATTGTAACTTAGGGTTGTCCGGTAGTTGAGTCGGATTGAGTCGCCTTCCCCTACCATCTTGACATCTGGGTCAAAGAACGAGATCGACAGTCTGATATTGTAGCCGATAGATCAATCCTACCATTTGTGGTCGCCAATTTTTATGGGTAAAAATCATTTCCGCCGATTTGTCAGTAAATTCTAAGAGGTGAGTGAGAAACTGGTTTAAACCCTAAACAAATGTCTTGCACGTGAGCACTTTCTAGATTCGAGATATCAATCTGTACAAGTCAGGCCTAAACCAAGAAATGGCCGTTCCTGGACTTGCTTCGGTCACAAAGTGGAGGAGAAGGGTTGATTTGGGGAGGGAAGCAAAGAAAGGTGTTGAGACCGAGAATAGTGCAGGGGAGAGTAGTGTCTAGATTTGTATCGTAAAGTGAAAGCTTCGGAAGCTTGCAAGAGATGAAAGCTTTTTTTGGAGAGCTTGCAAAGTTTCCTTTCTCGAGAGTGTTGTGTTTTTCTCCCGACCGAGACTTGTTGTCCCGGTGGAAATAGGTAAGACCTATTTATACAAGTCGAGATTGAAACGTACCCTGGCCTCATGAAGGAAGAGAGTAAAGGGTGAAATAATGGGAGGAGGTGGTAACCGCATGGTGTTTATGGGTGAAAACTTTTTCACCATTATTTCCTCATTTATTTGACTCTTTATTCCTATTCACGCTTTCTTAAAGTGAGCGTAGTGTACGTTGCATCTTTGTGACCGCCAAACCAAGACCCTGGAAAGCATCCCCGGTTTGTGTTGATATCTTGAGTGTTGGTTGCACCTTGAGTGCAAGTGGCGCTGCTAGTGGCGCGTGTGGCATGTGCCAATGGCATGTGCGGAATGCCTTTATTGCGGGTTGCAGCTTGAGTGCAAGTGGAAATTCCAGAGCTGCTAGTGGCGTGTGTGGAATGTGCCAATGGCATGTGTGGAATGCCTTGGTGGTAGGTTGTACGTTGAGTGTAAGTGGCAATGCCAGAGCTGCTAGTGGCGTGTGTGGCATGTGCCAATGGCGTGTGCGGAATGCCTTGGTGGTAGGTTGCACGGTTTGCAAGTTAGGCTACCAGCGTGGGTTTTGGCATGTGTCAATGGCACGTACGGCCAAGTTGAGCTAGGTTGCACGGCTTGCAAGTTAGGCTACCAGCGTGCGTGTTTGGCATGTGTCAATGGCACGCATAGCCATTAGGGCCACGTCCTGGTAAGAAAAGCTACCAGTGATGCATGTTGGCATGTGCCAATGGCATGCTCGGCCATTAGGGCCACGCCTGGTAAGAAAAGCTACCAGCGATGCGTGTTGTCATGTGCCAATGGCATGCTCGGCCATTAGGGCTACGACCTAGTAAGAAAAGCTACCAGCGATGCGTGTCGGCATGTGCCAATGGCATGCTCGGCCATTAGGGCCACGGCTTGGTAAGAAAGGCTACCAGCGAGCGTGTTGGCATGTGCCAATGGCATGCTCGGCCATTAGGGCCACGGCCTAGTAAGAAAAGCTACCAGCGATGCGTGTTGGCATGTGCCAATGGCATGCTTGGCCATTAGGGCCACGGCTTGGTAAGAAAAGCTACCAACGAGCGTGTTGGCATGTGCCAATGGCATGCTCGGCCATTAGGGCCACGACCTGGTAAGAAAAGCTACCAGCGATGCGTGTTGGCATGTGCCAATGGCATGCTCGGCCATTAGTGCCACGGCTTGGTAAGAAAAGCTACCAATGAGCTCGTTAGCATGTGCCAATGGCATGCTCGGCCATTAGGGTCACGGCTTGGTAAGAAAAGCTACCAGCGAGCGTGTTGGCATGTGCCAATGGCATGCTCGGCCATTAGGGCCACGGCCTGGTAAGAAAAGCTACCAGCGAGCGCGTTGGCATGTGCCAATGGCATGCTCGGCCATTAGGGCCACGGCTTGGTAAGAAAAGCTACCAGCGAATGTGTTGGCATGTGCCAATGGCATGCTCGGCCATTAGGTCCACGACCTGGTAAGAAAAGCTACCAGCGATGTGTGTTGGCATGTGCCAATGGCATGCGTGGCCAATTTGGCCTAGGTTGCACGGTTTGCAAGCCTAGGCGCGGGCACTACTTTGGCATGGCGCGGCTAGGGCCAAGGTAAGTGTAACGGACAGGAACTTTGGACTTTCGCCGGATCGGGATCCGACCCGACTGGCAAGCACAAACCTCCTATCACGTCACTCGATAAAATAAAAAGAAAAAAATACGTAAAATGCAATTTTCATAAATAGTTCATTGGCAATACTTTAAACACAAAATTTATCCATGTGCTACACAAACGGACCATACGTAATAATTTAAGTATACAATTTTGAAACTCAAGGCTAGATAACATTTCCAATCAAAATGAGTTAAGCACAGTTATCTAAAACGGTAAGATAAAAATTTACAACAATCCATATGCAAAGAAGAAAGGCAAAGCTAAGTACTTTGATTCTTTACAAATGGGTGGACATCCCTCGTGTCTACAGAAGTTTCTCCCAAGAAACATTAATTCCAAAACGAATACTATTGCCATATAGAGAAACGTTAAAGACAAGTTAAAACATTTGGATTATAAACGAATTAGGAAACAACAACATTCTACGCACGCAAGTACAAACTGCCAATATATATATATATATATAGAAATACAAAGGAAGTACCAAAATTATCGGTCAGACCCTTTTCAATCTCATAGACTAAAACAAGTTCAGAAATGACATTAAAATGGAGAGCATAGTAGGTATTGAGTACATTTAAACAAAACCATTCGACTCCTCTACGACTGTGATAAACTTCCAAAAATCCTTGTGTATATACACATCAAAATCATGACAATAGCATAAGCCAAAGGCAACTTAAAACTACCCAAATGAACCCCCGTGATATACATATAAGAGATGAGAGCAAAAATACCACTTTTGCTCAAATACTTCTTGCCGTAAGCTCTTCCCAAGCTTACTGCCTCGACCTTGCTTCGTACTCTGTGGGAAAACAAAACAAAATAGGGTGAGCCCACAGCCCAAGAGGGGGATACAACGGAAATCAAATGCCAGGGGATATACAAATAAGGTGCCAATAGCTAAAAGCAACAATAAAGCATCAACTAACATCTTGAATTAAAAAGAAAATGTAAAGCACTTGTTCATAAATACTTGTAAGCTGCCATTCAATTTAATTCAGATAAAATTACTCTACTCTTCTCATAGCCATTGCCACCGTCAGGGTAGTTCTGGTTACCAGCCATCGTTGCCGCAACGATCTTCCGAGTTTCCACCGAGGTGGTGGGGTGCCACTTAGGCCCGACGTTCCTAAAGTAGAGTTCACTAGTTTCCAAATCCAATTCTCCCAAGGAAATATCACAAACCAAGTTCAAGAACCTCATACATCCTTAACTCGAAAACTTACTTAAACACAAGTATTGGCAGCATCCATGAAATTAGTAAATAAGTTCTTAATGAATCACGATGACTCGATGCGAGAGCGAAGATCACCTACCAGGAAGTAGGATGCCAAATAGTATGCAAAGCAAGGAGTAAACTCAGAAGCATTCACCGCAAAATTCACAACTTATGAAATGTTTCCAAAGCGTACCAAAAACTAACCTATCCTTGGCTGCCGAGAGGGATAAGAAGACAAAACAAATGAAAATAAAGTAGCAATACAACCCATTATTTTCTTTGGCTTAAAAATCATATATGCGAGTAAAAATGATATTCCCAAACAGAATTTACATGAAACCGGTCGAGTTACAATTCAAACGTGGTCGTGGGAATCATTTCAGTGAAAGAGGTTGAATATTATGTTATAGCTCGAGATAATGAAGAGAACGAAATCCATGAAGTACTGACAAAAGTTGAAACAATCAAAAGCATCACAGGAAAGTGAAACATAAATCCAGTTATAGATATTTAAGAAAAAAATGCATTTTCGCTAGTTTACAATCAAAATCTGTACAAGATTCATTAAGCGATGAAATTCAACAAATTATGGCTCGTTGGAAAGCTGAGAACTTCCTATATCATACAAAAATTATAAGAAACAACGTCAAGGTCCATAGCTATGTCAAAGACACTAATCAAAATAGTACAGGAGTCACATTTTCAGAAACATGCAGTTTCAGTAGTTTACGATCAAAAATTCATCCAAAATTCATCAAGTAATGGAATTCAGCAACTTTGATCTCATTAGAAATATGAGAAAGCTATATTCAACATAAAAATTATAACCAAAGGAAATGTGTTATATAGCTGAGTCGAAAAGTCTCAGAAAAACGTGACAGGGACAAACATTTCAGAAAAATTCAGATTCGAGAGTCTCCAATCAAAAATTGATACATAATTCGTTAGGGGATGGAATTCGACAAATTTGGCTTCGTTGGAAAACTGAGAATGTCCCTTTTAACATAAAAATGATGAGAAACATCAATAAGGTACGAAACTGTACGGGAAAGTCTCGACAAGATAGGACAGGGATAACATCGTCGGGAAAATTGCAGTTTTGGCAGTGTCCATTAAAAAAATCCTAGAAAATTCATTTGACGATAGAATTTGGCAAATCTCATCTTGTTGGAAAGCTAAGAGAACCCTCGTTAACACAAAAATGATAACCAGAAGAATCAGGTATATAACTGTTCGGAAAAGACAAAATAAAGCAGGGCAGGAACATTTCAAAATTTCAGTTTTTGGCTATCTATGGAGTTAAATCAAAAATATAAAGACTAGTATAATTTCTTAGCAATAAATCATAAATATCACAGTTGAAGGGAGATTTTAAATACCCATTTAAATGAAACACAAGAATTAGGATTAAACAAGAAGAACAAGGTCAATTTTCAGGTTCCATTGCATGTCTCGAAAATGTAGCTCACTTAGTGATTTTTACAAACAGGTAATATGCTACTTTGGAAACTAAACAATAACGCTTTATTTAAGATAAAAATCAGAACTTGGATAATTTTAGACCATCAAAATATAAATATTTGAGAGTAATCACAGTTCCAAAGATCACAAAACAAGATAGCATAATAAAACCCAAACAGAAATCACCCCCTCGGCGTATTCAAGTAAGGTTACTAAGAAAATTGAAATTATCATAATGCAAAATGGTAAATCATGAGACCAAGATGATTACCAAATACCCATTTAGTGGATTTCAATAATTATGCAAACAAGAAGAATCCACCAACTCTATTTGATTAATACAAGTAAAACAAGAAATTTAAGGGAAAGAAAACCCCCTACCTTTGTGTAAGAAATAACCTTAGTTGAATTTGGAGAGTGTGTTGCTTGAAAACCAAAATATCCTCTTGCTCGAGCTTGTCGTAGAAATCAACAAATGAATTTGGGTGAGAGAAAAATAAAAAGTGGAAGATCAGGGAAAGAAAATGGGATTATTTATTTATTTTTTGAGAAATTAGAGTTGGTTGAATAAAACTAGCTCATGTATGTCACGTGGCTCTCATGCTAGAAATATTCTAGAATTCTGCACAACTATATTCTACTAACCATGCAATTTAAATTACTAAGGGGTGATCTATTTAGTTAAAAACACTCATTCTAAAATTTAAGGGCACTCACCACAACTATACGCACTCAAATGGGTTGAATTCGGGCTCAAAGGTATATAGAAATTTACCCGATCGTTACACCATCAACCACTAAAAAAAGAATTTGGTCCCCAAATTCAAAAATAAACAAGGAAGGTATGAAGGTTACCTTCAAGTAGCTTTGGGTACTTATCTTGTACGTCGGGATCGAACTCCCAAGTTGCATTTTTCACGAGAGTGATGTTGTCGTGTTACTTTCACCATCAAAATGGTTTTGTCTCAAGGTCTTGTTCCCTTGTATCGCCAATCCACAATGGTTTTTCCACATAAGGTACGTCGTCATTCAACTGTAAGTCTTTCGTGATAGACCTCTCCCTTCAGTTCTGACTCATGCAAGTTTCTAGAAAATGATTAAAAAAATCTAACCGCTAAGACGTCTTCTACCGAATCTACAACTTTGTCTCCCTTACTGAACTTTCTTGAATCTTCAAATCTATAGTATTACTCGACAAAGCGCACGATCTCTAACGGCATCTAAGAACAAGAAACACAACCTACCAATTGTTCTAAATTATTCTCAATGTGTTCAGTCTTGCTGAGATTCTTTTTCTTACATGTATGAAGCTTGAGACTACATATTTAGCAGACTGCGACATCTTCAAGAAATAATATGCGTTAGATTCACATTTGGTTAGTAATGTACATTACTAACACAACTAAAGATATGTATATCACGGTATCTAGATAGTTTTCCCAACCCAAAAAAAACAAATGACTCGGACAAACAACAACCTGTGAGTCTAGGTAAAAAAAAGAGTGTTCATAAAATGGTTTAACAGAATCATTATTGTACATCAACTAAATTAAAGTTTCAAAACAGGTCAGAGTATGTTTTAAAAAAATAAAGAGAAATTTTTTTCACAATCAAACACTCGAATACTAACTCAAGTGACACACGAAAAATATAAATAAACTAACTCAAGTGACACGCGAAAAATATAAATAAACACTTGGAAGATTGATATTTTTAGCAAACAAGAAAACCACACAAGTCCAGTAAGTCGGAACATGTGCTCGATATCAATCAGAATCGACAGAACTTTGACTTTCGCCGGACGGATCCGACCCGACCGGGCAAGCACAAACCTCCTATCACGTCACTCGATAAAATAAAAAGAAAAAAATACGTAAAATGCAATTTTCATAAATTGTTCATTGGCAATACTTTAAACACAAAATTTATCCATGTGCTACACAAACGGACCATACATAATAATTTAAGTATACAATTTTGAAACTCAAGGCTAGATAACATTTCCAATCAAAATGAGTTAAGCACAGTTATCTAAAACGGTAAGATAAAAATCTACAACAATCCATATGCAAAGAAGAAAGGCAAAGCTAAGTACTTTGATTCTTTACAAATGGGTGGACATCCCTCATGTCTACAGAAGTTTCTCCCAAGAAACATTAATTCCAAAATGAATACTATTGCCATATAGAGAAACGTTAAAGACAAGTTAAAACATTTGGATTATAAACGAATTAGGAAACAACAACATTCTACGCACGCAAGTACAAACTGCCATATATATATATATATATATTTAAATACAAAGGAAGTACCAAAATTATCGGTCAGACCCTTTTCAATCTCATAGACTAAAACAAGTTCAGAAATGACATTAAAATGGAGAGCATAGTAGGTATTGAGTACATTTAAACAAAACCATTCGACCCCTCTACGACTGTGATAAACTTCCAAAAATCCTTGTGTATATACACATCAAAATCATGACAATAGCATAAGCCAAAGGCAACTTAAAACTACCCAAATGAACCCCCGTGATATACATATAAGAGATGAGAGCAAAAATACCACTTTTGCTCAAATACTTCTTGCCGTAAGCTCTTCCCAAGCTTACTGCCTCGACCTTGCTTCGTACTCTGTGGGAAAACAAAACAAAATAGGGTGAGACCACAGCCCAGTAGGGGATACAACGGAAATCAAATGCCAGGGGATATACAAATAAGGTGCCAATAGCTAAAAGCAACAATAAAGCATCAACTAACATCTGGAATTCAAAAGAAAATGTAAAGCACTTGTTCATAAATACTTGTAAGCTGTCATTCAATTTAATTCAGAGAAAATTACTCTACTCTTCTCATGGCCATTGCCACCGTCAGGGTAGTTCTGGTTACCAGCCATCGTTGCCGCAACGATCTTCCGGGTTGCCACCGAGGTGGTGGAGTGCCACTTAGGCCCGACGTTCCTAAAGTAGAGTTCACTAGTTTCCAAATCCAATTCTCCCCAAGGAAATATCACAAACCAAGTTCCGAAGAACCTCATACATCCTTAACTGAAAACTTACTTAAACACAAGTATTGGAAGCATCCATGAAATTAGTAAATAAGTTCTTAATGAATCACGATGACTCGATGCGAGAGCGAAGATCACCTACCAGGAAGTAGGATGCCAAATAGTATGCAAAGCAAGGAGTAAACTCAGTAAGCATTCACTGCAAGATTCACAACTTATGAAATGTTTCCAAAGCGTACCAAAAACTAACCTATCCTTGGCTGCCGAGAGGGATAAGAAGACAAAACAAATGAAAATAAAGTAGCAATACAACCCATTATTTTCTTTGGCTTAAAAATCATATATGCGAGTAAAAATGATATTCCCAAACAGGAATTTACATGAAACCGGTCGAGTTACAATTCAAACGTGCTCGTGGGAATCATTTCAGTGAAAGAGGTTGAATATTATGTTATAGCTCGAGATAATGAAGAGAACGAAATCCATGAAGTACTGACAAAAGTTGAAACAATCAAAAGCATCACAGGAAAGTGAAACATAAATCCAGTTATAGATATTTAAGAAAAAATGCATTTTCGCTAGTTTACAATCAAAATCTGTACAAGATTCATTAAGCGATGAAATTCAACAAATTATGGCTCGTTGGAAAGCTGAGAACTTCCTCTATCATACAAAAATTATAAGAAACAACGTCAAGGTCCATAGCTATGTCAAATACACTAATCAAAATAGTACAGGAGTCACATTTTCAGAAACATGCAGTTTCAGTAGTTTACGATCAAAAATTCGTCCAAAATTCATCAAGTAATGGAATTCAGCAACTTTGATCTCATTAGAAAGATGAGAAAGCTATATTCAACATAAAAATGATAACCAAAGGAAATGTGTTATATAGATGAGTCGAAAAGTCTCAGAAAAACGTGACAGGGACAAACATTTCAGAAAAATTCAGATTCGAGAGTCTCCAATCAAATATTGATACATAATTCGTTAGGGGATGGAATTCGACAAATTTGGCTTTGTTGGAAAACTGAGAAAGTCCCTTTTAACATAAAAATGATGAGAAACATCAATAAGGTACGAAACTGTACGGGAAAGTCTCGACAAGACAGGACAGGGATAACATCGTCAGGAAAATTGCAGTTTTGGCAGTGTCCATTAAAAAAATCGTAGAAAATTCATTTGACGATAGAATTTGGAAAATATCATCTTGTTGGAAAGCTAAGAGAACCCTCGTTAACACAAAAATGATAACCAGAAGAATCAGGTATATAACTGTTCGTAAAAGACAAAATAAAGAAGGGCATGAACATTTCAAAATTTCAGTTTTTGGCTATCTATGGAGTTAAATCAAAAATATAAAGACTAGTATAATTTCTTAGCAATCAATCATAAATATCACAGTTGAAGGGAGATTTTAAATACCCATTTAATGAAACACAAGAATTAGGATTAAACAAGAAGAACAAGGTCAATTTTCAGGTTCCATTGCATGTCTTGAAAATGTAGCTCACTTAGTGATTTTTACAAACAGGTAATATGCTACTCTGGAAACTAAACAATAACGCTTTATTTAAGATAAAAATCAGAACTTGGATAATTTTAGACCATCAAAATATAAATATTTGAGAGTAATCACAGTTCCAAAGATCATAAAACAAGATAGCATAATAAAACCCAAACAGAAATCACTCCCTCGGCGTATTCAAGTAAGGTTACTAAGAAAATTGAAATTATCATAATGCAAAATGGTAAATCATGAGACCAAGATGATTACCAAATACCCATTTAGTGGATTTCAATAATTATGCAAACAAGAAGAATCCACCAACTCCATTTGATTGATACAAGTAAAACAAGAAATTTAAGGGAAAGAAAACCCCCTACCTTTGTGTAAGAAATAACCTTAGTTGAATTTGGAGAGTGTGTTGCTTGAAAACCAAAATATCCTCTTGCTCGAGCTTGTCGTAGAAATCAAGAAATGAATTTGGGTGAGAGAAAAATAAAAAGTGGAAGATCAGGGAAAGAATATGGGATTATTTATTTATTTTTTGAGAAATTAGAGTTGGTTGAATAAAACTAGATCATGTATGTCACGTGGCTCTCATGCTAGAAATATTCTAGAATTCTCCACAACTATATTCTACTAACCATGCAATTTAAATTACTAAGGGGTGATCTATTTAGTTAAAAACACTCATTCTAAAATTTAAGGGCACTCACCACAACTATACGCACTCAAATGGGTTGAATTCGGGCTCAAAGGTAAATAGAAATTTACCTGATCGTAACAGTAAGGGTGTTTGGCTTGGCGCGGCTAGGGCCAAGGCAGAGTGCGTTCGGCATGGCGCGGCTAGCTTGGGTTATGTGTGGCTGTCATGATTTGCCATTGGCACGGAGGCGCGGCCAGCATGGTTGGCATGCTTTGGCGTGTTTGGTGTGACTAGCATAGCTAGGGCCAAGGCAAGAGAGTGTTTGGCATGGCATGTTAGCTTGGGATAGGTGTGGTCGACATGATTTTCCATTGGCACGGAGGTGCGGCTAGCATGGTTGGCATGCTTTGGCGCGCTTGGTGTGACTAGCATAGCTAGGGACAAGGCAGAGTGCGTTTGTCATGGCGCGCTAGCTTGGGCTAGTGTGGCGGGCATGATTTGCCATTGGCACTGAGGTGCGGCTAGCATGGTTGGCATGCTTTGGCGCTGCTTGGTGTGATTAGCATAGCTAGGGCCAAGGCAGGTGCGTTTGGCATGGCGCGGCTAGCTTGGGCTAGGTGTGGTCAGTATGATTTTCCATTGGCACTGAGGTGAATTAGGTTTTGCTCCGTCAGTAACCCTAATTTGAAAAAATACCCCATATTAATTAATGACTACATGCATTGAATGTTCTAATAAATGTGTCACCGGTGACATTAGGTTATTCGGGTTTTACGATTTTACCCTTTGTCTAAAAACACCATCAACAAGCTACATCTCAACATCAACAAGACCGAGCTCTACTAACCGTATAGAGATCCTAGGAGTCTAGAAGATGGAGTATTTCCCGCTAATGTCGTAGGCCTTCTGGCTTCTGTCAAACTCTTGGGTGTCTTGAGTTTATATGCCAACTTCAAAGAACAATATAGTCATGAGTATGGTTCATAAAACTATAGATTTGATGAATTCCCACAAGAAGTTATAACTCAAAGTGAGTTGTTGTTATTATGCAACCGCACAGAGTGTCAAGATTATACTTCACAATGAGAACCACCGATCCTTCGCCCCCACATTGTGTGCAACCTTGTTTCGATCAAAACCTCATGAAGTACCTTAGACATATGATTGTTAGCGGTGGCGCAGAAGCTTCACTAAAGGTAACATCGTATCGTTTCACCGCCTATCAAGGAGGGAGGACTGGTATTTATACCATGCCTGACACCATTAACTACTACTACCTCGCCTCAATCATCCAAACCCTAAGATCCGCAGAAATATCCTCAACCAATCCACCACACCGACGCCTAGCAATGCTTTCCAATTGGCTCTCAAAGACTTACATGAAGGTTTGTGACTTATCTCCCGCTAACTTCAACATTGAATAAACCGCCCCACATACTACGCGTTTTTTCGCGCTCACTACTTCAAAGTCAGAGTTAAACAGAGCACGGGCAAACTCACCATGTCATAAAGGGACGATCTCTTTGGCAATGCAATAGAGCAAAAACATGCACATGATTATTTACTTTCCATTCCCATCAGCGGTCTTAACCAAATGATCAAACCGAGGCAATTCAGGTCCATCCTATGCTACATATTGGGAATACCTCTTTTTAGCGAACATGATTCATGTCCTTGCTGCAACAAGTCAATGGACATATATGGCGATCACGTGTTACATTGTGCTAAAGACGCTGGTCCTAAGTTTAGACGCGACTGGTCCGAGATGTAGTCGCAGACATGTGCTACAAAGCAAAGCGCTCCTCGCGAGAAAGGAAGTACCCCTTGGTTTCTTATCCAACTTGACAATGTCTTGCGACCTGCTGATGTTCTCATACACAATTGGGAAATGGCCATGTCTGTTTGTTTTGATGTCACCGTTGCCTCCCCATTCACCAAAAAGTAGGTATCGCAGCCTTCACCCCGGTCGTGCCATTTTCAGATGCCATTACACGCAAACGTAATAAATATCTAACAAAGTGTTCCGAGCATGGTTATGGCTTCGGTATCCTGAAGCATCTACCTTTGAGAGCCAAGGACGAACACCGTGTCCCTCATGAAGAGATTGAAGAATTGTATGGATAGTCATGATGCCAACTCTAAAGTAGGTAGTTCTCTTTTTCATAGATTATGAATTGTCATTTGAAAGGTGCATAGTGGGCCTCACTTTGTCACTAGACTCCCTACCAACTTCTTGTAAAACTTATTGATTGACCAAATAAAAAAGATAGAAACACTCTATTTAATTTTAGCTTGTTTTTTTTTTTTTAATTTATCTATAATAAAAATGGTTAAGTATAATACTACCTCCATTTCTGAAGAAGTGTTACTTTCATTTTTTTAATTTGGCCTATTTTTAGCTAAAATGAAAAAGTGAAAGCAACACTTTTCCGTAAACTGAGGGAGTAATATTTTTTAACAATAATAATAATTAGTAGCAAATTTAATACTATATATATATATATATAATAAATAATAATATATATGTATTTATTTATTTATTAGTAAAAAAATTTAATTATTTAATAAAACTATATTATGAGATGTGTTTGTTTTTGTCATTTGCTACAAAAACAATAGTTGAACCTGATTACCAAACAAAATTTGATCGCTTTTTTAATCAATATTAACTTTAATTTATATTTTACCAAACATTCAACCGTTTTCTTTACACAATACGGAACAACAATGTACAAAGAAAAAGCACTTTCATAAAACTTACAACAATACCAAACTAAGCCTAAGTTATCTCTCGGACCCACTCCAAAATTAAAATAACTTATATAACTAAAATTAATAACCAAAAATCAAATCAAAACTAATTTCTCTTCCTAGCCAAGTTTTTTCGGATTCAAAATTGCTCTTCTCTGCTTTCTTCCATTTTCAATAAAAGTTTCTCATAGCCGATCCAAAAAATGCGTTATCAATTAATCTCATCTCAAAATGACTCTACACAAATATTATATTGAAGATAGGTTTCCTAATCCGCGAATACCATCGCTTGCAACTCAATTAAAACTACCCCAAGTTAATGAAGAACTTGAAAAAACAATAACAAAGTGGTTGAATCTAAAATCGAAGCTTCAACTCGCTAATCAAATCCCGATTGTTCCAGGATGTAAACTAGAAGGTATTTTCGATAACTCCTTGATTTTTAGACGTTTTTTGTTGATAATGTAGTTGAAATCATCAAAATAGGGGTTCAAAGGGTAATTACAGAAAGATTGTTCTATTAGGAGATTAACCGAAAAACGACCCTAGACGAGCTAATAAAACTTTTAGTACGTAACACTAAGAACAATTGGGTTATTTAATGAATTGATTTCTCCTAACCGAACTTTTTAGGTTGAAAAACTAAGTACTTAGTTTGCTAGGAGGTAATTTTGATTTGGTAACTGAACTTTTCGTTGTGTTTGTTTGCTAACCGGACTTTGTATATACACTAGAAACTCTATAAATTAATGCTATCGACCATCAAAATTTATTAATTAACCGAGATATTAAATAACTGGATAAATTAATAATTATTAATTTATATTTATATATTAATTAATACTTTATTAACTTATAGATAAATTTAATTTTTTTTTATAGATAAATTTCATATCAAATAATTAGTTTCTATACAAACAAAATACCATATCAATGCTTCAAAAAAAAAAACCATATCATATCTTTTATATTTTCTATATAACTACAATATCAATACCAAATCATATTTTTATAAACACAATATCCAATCATTTTTTTTTACCTATCTAAACACAAGTTTAGACAATTTGGATGAACATACAGACAGTGAAATCACTCAAGACTTGCAAAATTTGATCGAGAAGTTGGGCTATCGCAATTAAGTGAATGTCGAAGATGTCCTAAATTATTGAGAAGAAAATGAAGTTACACAATTGTTAACCGATGAAGAAATAATCGAGAACGTTATGGGAACTAATAAAGATGTGGAAGAAGATGATGAAAGTTCTACGATAGAGCCCCCTTCACAAAACGAGGCTATTAAAGCGGCAATCACATTGAATAGTTTCTTGCTGAGCTATGAGAAAACAACATCAAAAATTCTTACAATGATAAGAAAAATTAGAGATGAAATTCAATGCGATATTGATTTTAGCACAAAATAGAAGACTATTAAATCATTTTTCAAAAAGTATTCGTAAATTATTAATGTATTGAATATATATATATATATATATATATATATGCATTATTAATTTATATTTCATATATATGTGGCCTATACAGGTAATGAAAAAATTATTATCTTATAATTTTAGCGAATCATTAATTTGGCACGTTGTCCCAGACTCGGGACCGGCCAAAAATATTATTTAAAAGAGTTTATTAAATAATCGAGTATTAATTAAAAGATTTTTTACTGTAGTTAGTCGAACTTTTGTATGTTGTTAATCGAACTTTTGATTCATAACCGAACATTATGAATATCTACCTCAATTTTAGTTAAGTATTTTGAAAAATTTTATTTCTTTTCTTTAGGGACAAGTCGAAAGGTAAGGCAGTAGCTCTAGCGGAAAATTGTAGATTTCCACCTCTCGCCGGTATACGCTTAGGTGCAAATAAACGTGGTACCATAAATACTAAGGCTGGCTCTAATCGTCACCCAAGATTCAAGCTGAATGTTGGATCCACGTCACCAAAATGCATCGACCGGGCGCAGTGGGGATCCAAGATTCTATCTCGATACGCAGTTTGAAGATTCGTAACACGCAGATTGGAACTGCGTATTATGGGAAAACTCAAAAGCGCAGCTTGCTAATCGCGTATTGACCGTGTTGGATCGGTCCACGCCAGATTGAAACTGCGTGCGGTGCTAGAAAAACCCTAAAACCAACAGAAGCCACGTCTCTTCTTCTTCTTTCTTTCTTTCACTCTTATTCCTCAAACTAAACTCATAGAACTTCACTCAATTAACTGATTCGAGATGTTTTTGTGTTGAATGAGCTACAATCTTCGAAGGGTTTGTTACATCAAACGTGGGGAATCTATTGATGTTACTTTTTGGAGATTTCATCAACAAAGCAACCCAAAGTATGAAATGTTAGTTTTGATTGATTGAGATGAATTTTTGATTTCGTTTTTAGTTATGTTGGTTTGATTTCGTCCATATTTTATCAATCATCTTGATTAGTTTGATTAAAAAGCAGGAAATTATTTGATTTTCTTTAAAAAAAAATTGAAATGTGATTGCTTAGGGTTTATGGTATTTGGGGTTAATTTGGGTGAAACATAAATTCATGTCGTGGGATATTATTGATTTATTGATTTAATTGTGTTTATGGTTTGTAGAATGTATTTGAAGTTTGTAAAACTACAAAGCATGTCAACAAATTTATATTGAGCATTTTTGCAATGAGTTTTTAGCATTAAGTAACTCATATGTGGTTTTGAGTTGATGTTGAGATGATTATATGGTTGAAATTTATGTTGCCAATATGCTTTTGTTGGAGGTTTTGATTAGAGCATTTTGCAATGAGTATGAGGATTAGCTCAATTATAAATTTGAGTTTATGTTTAGATGATTGTAGAGGTGGAATTGATGTTGTTAATATCATTGTGATTGAGAGACACAAGATGAGCAATGTGCATACCTCAATGTGATGTGAATGTGAACGTGGAATTCATATGTTGATTGTGCATAGATTAATATATGCGTTTGATTTTTGTTAGTCACATGTTGATTGTGCTTCCCTTGCTCTTTGCATTTTTAGATAATGGAGGATGTTGATTGGTCTAAGTATGAGAAGTTATCCCAACTATCTCCAGGTGTCGGACACTTACAACATAAGGCCGATAACTTAGTTGATAAGCGAGACGGAACATTTAGGAGTAGTTGGACCAACTTAAATAAATTTTACAAGATAGTGGTGAGAAATAACCCACGTGCAATTTTAATTCTTCAATACTGTGGTTTAGAGTCCATATTCCACATTAATTTTAAGTATGGGGATAAGGGATTAACCGAAGGTGAGAGGTGGTGGAAGAAGACTAGAACTTTTCACTTCAAAGAGTTTGAGATAGGTTTGACCCTCTAGATTTCTATCGGTTGACCGGTATTCCAATTATAGGAGGTAAGCCAATCCCCAGAATTACTAAAGGAAACAATGATGGCGCAAGAACTAGAAGCTATGGATGCTAGGTATTTGGGGTGTGTTAGATGTTATGGCACATATAAGACTACGAACCAAACCGGAGATTATGATTCCAAGGCATGCACGATGCGAGTTTCTCACTTGGCTCATTTCATTTTAAGTAGGTAAAATGTTGACAACTGCGGCATTGCCGAAGAATTGACTAGAATGTTCTTGCTTTGGTGTATTGTTCTTTTTTGTTTACAGACTGTAGTGTTAGAGTAGATAAATGATGTTGTATAGTGTTGGATAATTTGGATGTTGTTGGGTCTTATGATTGGGGTACTCCAATTTTGGACGTTTTATATAAACACCTGGATGACTAGAGTTCGTGCAAACAGAAGGATATGGGTGGCATGTCGATGATCTTAGAATTCTAGTATTATTTTTATTTCCGCAATTGTCAATCGGTTTTGAAGGAAAACCTGAGAGATGATCAACTTGATCCACACCCGACTATTAGTCTATTTAATGCGTTGAACCTTAGGAACAGGGGACAAAAAGATCTTCACAAACACTCTCTGTCAGATGCACGCGCTCAGATAGATATTAGGATGGGTGATGCGGTTATGTTTGTGTACATTTTGTGGGTTAGTCTGTTATCAACCCTCACGAGACTAAACTCGTCCGTTAGGGTCACCTAAGGGTTTAAAGGCTTGTTTCACGTGCTAAATGTAATCGTGATTCCTACGAAAGTGAGTTAGGTTATTAATTACGTTGTTCTAATGTACTACGATGTTAAACATGAAAGTCGTTATTTTAAAAGTTGTCTGCTACGTCATTGCAATAAGTAAGAAAACACATTACATTATAAACATTCGACGATTTCGAACTAACAATATTAACCACTCCTAAACATCTCACGAGAACAAGATTCAATTTTATATGCGAGTACCAAAAAAATAATTGGCCACGAAATGTTTGAAAGGCTTCCCTAGTTCCTCTTCATACATTGCCATCGCCTGAGCACGATTACCATTTGCAAGAACGCGATACTGCCTAAAACGACCACAAATCCTTTTAAGCATGCTAACGCGTGTTGATACGTATGGCGGAATACCAAACGCTTCCATTCCCAATTTGAATCAAAAAGTATTCCCTCACTCGAAACCAAAACGCCATACCCGCTTGAGGATTTTCAGTATCATGATCCATATCCGCAACCTTACAATAACTTATGACTAGAGCGTTATCTTCATGCATCGAAAAATGTGGCATCGTGATTGATTATTGTGGTGGAAATAAAATATGTATCTTTTATAATTTGGGATTGAAAAAATTTATCTTTTGGTTGAGTTTACAGAGCATTACACCTTTGGAGATAATTGAATTGTGAGGCGTTTTTCACAAATTTATACTAAAAGTCTCGATGGGTTTAAATGTAATTTTGAAATTTACAAAGAAATAAATTATAAATATTGGCAACTTGGCAAAGATGAGTAGTCATCATTTGTCGGGCATTATTTTGCATGTCATCTTCTCGTAGCGTGATATATTTTTGTAATCCGAGTAATGGTTAAATAGAAATGACCTTTGAAAGAGGAGGCAAATAAAGATCGTTGTACAAGACTACCGATTAGATGTGTAATAGTAGTCTCTGAGATCTACAATTATCACCCGTCACAATGTGTTTTCAGAACACGCCCCATTGAGTTTTCCACCACTTGTATGTCAGACAAAAGTGTATAGATCAGCATTGAATTATTCAGTTTTCCCTTTTGATGTATTATCATACACGTGGACTGGAATAATGGGGTTGGGGATCTGGTGGTTGGGGAGTTTACCGACTTAAGTGGAAATATTCACGAATAGGAGTTTACCAACACATTTGTCCCTAACTTAGAAGGAGGTCCTAAAGTACACAAACATAAACAAACCCAAATAAACGTTAACATACATAAACAACATAAAAAGTACACAATACATAAAACATAAACATTACATCGACCTAAGCGTCATCGACGAGTAATAAAACACAAGATTAAACATTACATCATAAACACATAACATAACACTAGAAATTAAAGAGCAACATAAAATATAATTACTCGGCCCATTCCACCAACTTACACCCGTGACATTGCCGTAAATGTGCACCATAGGTGTTCTTATCTTTAGAATGATGCGATTTCATAAAAACCTACATCTGTGGACCGGGCATGACGCCCGCTTTTCATGTTCAACCTTAATCATACCTTTTCTTTAAAGTTTTTGCAGAGTTTCGTTAATATTTTTATCATCTTTGGACTTGATTGCATCTTCTAACCACCGAGCTTCTTCACGACAATTATCGTGACCGGCAACGAAGGTACCTAATTTTTCCGTGTTCCGCTTCTAATAACAATTTGATTCCCGTACAACCTCTCTCATGGGCACTTGGAATACATCCAAGGGAATTGCATGGCTGGAATGGTCATCAAGGAAACAGAGCGGACAAATTTGGTTTGCTTCTACACACACAATTTGTTTTCCCTTGCGATTAGAATTCATTTTTGACCCGCTAAATTCGAAGGATCATTTTATGTTTGGTGGTGTGTTTATTTGAGTGGTTGATGGAGTGTATTTATAAGAAAAAATTATTATTATTTATAAATGAAATCCCCTAAAAAAATCTTGGCGTTACAAAGGTGTTGATAAGGATAACGAGATTTCTATCAAGTAATGGTGGAAAAAAAGTGTGTAGATGACTTAGTGGTAACTTCCTAAGTTGAGTCGTATGAGGGTTTGCAACTACAGAACTGGGCTATGTTTAACCAGAGCTCAATTTGAGAACGTATACAAAAAATACTCGACGTTTAACATTACAGTGTAAACCGGGTGTAGGAAAAAAAGGTCAAACAAATATAAATTTCACGCAGTTTGTAACCGCGTATAAAGAATACGCAGCTTGAATCAAGGCAACGCAATTTCTAGATGCGTGTAAGAATGTTCCGTGGGTTATTCTTTTGATACGCGGTTAAAAACGCGTGTTATGCTTTTTCCATACGCAGCTTGAAAGTGCGTACCTTTGGGTACTTCCAACTTGGATCCAAGCTAAACGCAAGACTCATTCTGGATCATGCTAACTATTCACCCATAAACGACGTTTCTACAGGGAATAATCTTGGATGTTGGACTCCATAAGAGCCAGCCTAAGAGAGGGCGATCGTTACTTGAAATAGTAACCTGTGATGTGAACCAAGAGATATGGGAGGAAATTGAGGAATAACAAAAGGAAGTTGAGCATGAAGAAAAGGGAGTTAAAGAAGACCAATAAGTTGAGGAAGAACGAGATGGAGTTGAGGAAGAAAACAACACCGTAAAAGGAGCTAAGAAGAAGAAAGAAGAATTGTTTTTTTTAAAGAGAATAATAAACCTAAGAAGCCTTGTTTTACATATGCACATATTCCTCCTCCTCATAAGTTGTGTTTACTTTCACGTGACCCACCTTATGGTACTCCAAGAGAGGGAGTATCTTAAATATAAATATTTTTCCGACTTAGCTATGTTTAAGTACTAATTTCAAATTTGCGATGTTTCTTTTGTAGGATCATAACAATGCGGTTCGACTCATGAGACAAATGAATGCGCTAGCCTAACTTGATGGAGGAGTGTGATGAGGTGTTTGAAAAGTTAAAACAAATGTACTATGATCTCGTTATACATTAAGCACACTCCTGGTATGATATTATAGCTACTTATGCATTACCGAGAGATGTAATCAATAGATGGATACAATACAACTCCCTTTTGGAGAGATAGCATTCCAAATGGTGAAAGAGAATCATAGGCCTACCAATTGATGGAAATGTGTTCAAGAAGGCTATCAACACTGAAGGAGTTTTGAAGATCATAAAGTATTACCGGAAAGCATTTAGGACTAATAGAAATGAGGTACAGTTGAAGTTTAGAAACTCTGTTGTAGAGCCTAAACTTGGCATGGAACATATAGACCATGATGAAAATGACAAGTATCTGAAGAATTTGAAAAAGTTCAAGTTGATAATTGTGAAAAAATATTTTGGAGAGTCAAAAGCGAAGATAACTAATGGAAAGTTGGTAATGGACAAGAAGAAGACTAAGCACCATATAACCACTTACTTGTTGTATCATTTATGGAGCCTTATCTTCTCGACACATCCTGAAACAAGGTAAAAATGTCGATTATCTCCATCTTTGGGGAACTCAATGCCGTTCTTTAGGGAACTGCGCTTGCATTCCTTCAAGACCATATTAGAAAATCTTTTAATATCAATATTTCAGAAAGAAATTAGAGGATACTTCACTTTATTCCAGGTAACCTTCGACATTAACCATTCTCCCTTAAACGTTTGAGTAACGAAATAACTTGATACCAAAAAAAAAAAAAAAAAAAAAAAAAAAAAAAACTAGGAGTTTTTTGCGTTGCCCCCTGATAAATACGATAATATGCATTACCTCCCATATTAATTCAATATAGGTGAAACCTCCCTTCGTTTAACTTTCTGTAATTAACTAGTTAAATGATCAATGCAATAAGCTTTGCGTATTTTTATGAAATATTAAAATTAGAGCAATCGTCAGCGAAATCCAATGGTTTGGGTTTTTCCTCCGATCCAGCCAACATTTGATTCAACCCATATGGAAGGACAAGGGAGTCTGTCCGTATGTGTTTGTTAAGTTTTAAATTTCTTTTCCAAATTTACCCCTCCAACAAAGTTAATAACCAACTATAGTTAGGGTTTGAAAAAATGGGTGGGTTTGAGAAACCGATGGGTTTGAGCGTATATGCTAGATAGTTTCGTTGCTTGGTATTTTCTCATTAATCTGATCATATAAATTGATTCTGAATTTTGCTTGTTTAAGTTGGATTACCGGCAGTTTAGCAGCAGCCAAATGATCCAACTAAAGTTACCTTCGGCGAAACATTGAGGGTATAGGAAGAAGGGAAAGTAAAAGTTGTTACAGTATTTAACAATTTGCCATACATTATGGAACCTTCTTCCAGCATCTATGTACATTGGGATTGAGCGAACCTCAAAAGTTTTGAAAAACCAGTAGAACGAATGGGAATTTGTAATTCCTGAAAGTCAAGTACTTGTTGTATTCTTGGGCTCTTAGTTTTGTCTGGGCTTCAAGATGTCTTGTTTCATTCTTTAATCTTCCTTTTTTTTTTTTGCAATACATGTATTTATGACTCGGATTTTTCTTAGGCGATCGGGTGATTTTTACTCCTCTTCTATAAAAATCAATCTATGGCTTCTTTTCGAGATAAAAACTTTAATTGGCACTCTCTCGCGCGGGTAAGTTTTTGGGTTTCTTCCGTATTCACTTTTAACTTTGAAAGATCATATGAACTCGAAACTTTCGCAAGTTTGTTGCAACAACTTGCGAGTGCAGCATGAACGGCATACACTCCTGTGCATGAACCAACAAGTAGCAAGTTGATTTCCATGGGTGAAGTTACCGCAGGTATGAACGGCATACACTCTCATGTAGTTTTTTCTCTTATCAAGTACTTTAACAAGATTTCATAAACCCTTTATGTCCGTTATCTAAAACAAGGAAATGAGCCATACCTAAATAAATAACTATTATGAACAAGATACGAGAAACCAGCCTCCCCGGGCATAGTAAAGCATAGTGTGTTGCGATGTTCGGGCTTAATTAGGAAAGTAGTGCACATTTTTTTAGACGGTCCAATAAAAATATTGGGTACCCGCTAACACCTGCCTTATAAATTTTCTAGTACCTTATTTTCCAAGATACTAAATTTTTTGATAGGTAACCTACCTGAGGGTTGTATAAATTTAACTAGGTAAGCCTACGAGTTTGTAGTATTAAAAATTAGGTGAATTGTTTTAATTTCTAATGGAATAGTATATTGGTTTTCGGGTATCTATGTCCAACGTGAGAGTTCGAGGCGATGGCAACTAGGTTTGTTCCTAAATCAATAATGTGCATGTACATAAGGGTATTTATTCCCGAAGAAGATACTTTGTAGCTGCTTGAGTAATATTGGAAATACACATAAAAATCCATCACTTCAAAAAGCCGGTAAATAACATGTCCTTAAAATTTCTACATTGATGGCAATAATCAAAAAGCATTTCAAGGTAGATTTAACTTCTTGGGGTTCAACACCTATGGAGGCTCCTGGGACCACATTTATAATCTATCTTGAGTGTTTTGTAGACTCACTTCTTAAGTGTTAATTTAGCTTGTAGAGTATTTTTATGTTGTACCTCTTGTTCCGCACTAAATTCCAAGTGCAGCAGATATCTTAAGGTTAGTAGTCAAAAGGGTTTACAGGTTATAAGTCCATTTGTATATATTCACACAAGATACAACAAAAAAAATGAAAAAAAGAATGTGTTGTTTAATGGTGGAGAAACAAGATTACATGTATATGACACAAATAACTTAAACAAGATTGAGCACCCTGAATTTGTCTTACCAATGGTGATGATGACGGATTTAATGGCAAAGCTAGGAGACCAATCTGGATGAAATGTCTTCACATAAGCAAACTACACCAATAAATGATGGCAAGCCATGGATGTACCAGCCATGATGATGTACTTAGAATGTTGAGTATCACCTTCTAAACCAGCTTATCGACCCAAGAGGAGTGTATGCCGCCAAGATATCAACGCCCGGCGCAGTTGATATCCGACTGCTCAATGCAAGGATCAATCGCCATGACATGCTAAATGATAGACTAGTGCAATTTACTAGATACATATACTTCCTTTTAGCAAATGATGCGAACCTTTATTAGACCCTCTCAATGAAAATGATGCCACAAAGGGAGCTGAAACCTTAACTTCCTTAGTCATGTATATCATTATGGACAGTGATCTGTGTATATTAACATTTTAGTATCATAATAATAAAAGCACACTTGATTCCAACTCATATACTATTTTTTACCAAAACCAGAAAACCCAGGCTCAACTTCTTATGTTGGGTAATGTAACTGACTGAATGGCAACTAGTGTAAGTGCGCTCTAAGACTATAATTTGTTGTTTTTACCTATTCGAATTAAGGTAGCTACTAATGACTTTGGCAATGGAATTATCAATCTTCGTCGCCGAATACATGAAAATATCAACAAAATCATCACGTCCAGAATTGTCTAGGATTAGTGTTCCTACTCCTCCCGCCTTTGGAATAACAGAATCAGCCGGATCACGCATAGGCGTTGTTTCACATAATACAATCTTTCCTTTCACCTTCCATGGGTCCATTGTTCCCTCCATGCACATTCTATAAGCACGTAGAAAAATACAACTTTATTATTGTAGTCCCAAAATTAAAGCTAAACACTGAAATAAGGAAACAATTGTCAGGATACTTCTTCAGTCAGTCCATTACCTATATTCCCTTGGAAGATAGTCCGAGGAATCAAAGCCAGCGTCCGCTCCACTAATTAACGGATAAAGTTTTTTCTTTGGACTAAAGGTTTAATCTCCATTCCCCAGTAATTCCAAAGTTCATCACTACAATAGCCATTTTTTGTGAGAATTGCATGTAAACTCGAATTAAACAAAGAGTAATACTTTCTATTAAATGATTTTCCCATTACCCAACATAAATTGGCTTCTGTATTTCCTATTGATACCACTAGCAGCAACAGTTAAAATCCAAGGCGCGTGATTAACCACTTTACCGAGAGATGGTCCTTCATTACCATACGAAGAAACCACAAAATTCCCTTTTCATGGCATGAAATGATCTAATGGCTATCGATCTTTAAAGTAACTTTCAAAGATGAAGAGTCTGAAACAATTTTAAAACATGATTCACAAATTGATATATAGGTATCATTAGAGCATCAATTTCCCATTGCACATAAACGATTTTACCTATAAATTGTAAATGTCACTTTTACCCATATCTCATTAAAAACCCCGAATTAAGATTCAATAATAAAATACATAGATACAAAGAATCGTAAAGCATACACACACTTTATATCAACATAATCACATGATAAAACTAGATATTAAATTTTGGTCACCCGAAATCGAATTCCCATCCGTCGCAATCAAAGCTCAGGCCGCTTATGAATCCAAAGGAAAAGAAGAAAACGAGGGAGAATAAAGAAGAAAAGAGAAGTACGGTATGATTATTTACCTTACCAATTCCAGCCCTTGGTTAGGTTAAGCACATAAAGGACTACAATGTAATTTC
>JAJJWW010017018.1:0-31005 GCA_023531295.1 Papaver armeniacum
TCATTGAAAATAACCATCAATTTTTGATGCACGCGCGACTTGTCTTTAGTCTAGAGTTTTTAGATTTGTTTTTTTTCTTTTTAGGTTTTTATTTGTTTTTGTTCTTCTTTACGCTTTTTGGGTTTTTGTCTTTTCCTTATAGAATTTGGAATTTGGAGTGAAAGAAAATTTTGCCAAAGCTTTATGGTGAATACTTAAAGACTTGGAGTAAAAGGCAAAGCAAAGGAGCTGTAAGTAAGAATATTTATTTTATTTAAAAAGAGAGAAACAAAAAGAGAGAGACATTTTTATTTTTTTAGATATTTTATTTATTTTGACTTTCCCTTTCTTTTGCACTTTATTTTTGGACTTTGGACTTTAAACTTTGGGACATTATTTTTAAACCCCACTAAGGGTAGTTTAAATATAAACTGTGGTGCAGAAGGACTGGCGATCACGATATCGCCTCTATCTTGGTTCGGACATGCCATATTAGAGTCGTGTGCCCGAGTCGACTACATACCTGCTCATCCTCCGTATTGAACGGGAGGTAAGTTTGTCGAACACTCGCTGACCCTCGCTGGGCCGGTTAACATTCCTTCGTTTGCATATATGTCGAGAACCGAATACCACGCTTGATCAGTAAGGGCAAGGTCTCTCGCCATACAAGATAAGGGCGGTTCGATTTCATCACCGTTTTCTTTCGCCTTTAGGGAAAAAACGACACTTAACGCCAACCTAAGCTTTAAAATTCTGGAATGTGAACGAGATTCCATAGGGTAACGCAGCTTTCATTAGAAAGTCGCTTGGTAAATATCGTTACTCTTTTTAAGCATACTTCAAGTTCAAGCGATGGTTTCTCTCGAGTTGAACGCTGCGATCGCGCTACTTGTAATGCGGTGAGGCCTTGAGTATCAAAAGCTCCTTGCAGACTTCCCTCGCCTCTATTCAACTGCATTTCTCAACTCGGATTGATTCAGGAGAGGTTTGCTCGGATTGTAACGGTTCCTTTTGAAAGATTAGAAGTCGGGTCTACAGAAATAATCTAAGTGGAGCCATCATGCTTGTTTGCTAGAAATCAATAAGGTTTGTGTGGTGGAGTCGGCCTTGTTTGTGTTTGCATAGAACTTCCTTTCCTTTTAGGATTTTTTTTTTTTATTTAGTGTATGCCCGAGGTTATTAGAGAGCGGTTGAAAAAAAAGATACAATCTAGGTCGATTGATTAGTGAACCTAGTAATTCTTCTCGTGGAAGTGAGCCGAAGACTCTTCTTTGAGAGCCCCGTTTGGAAACTTTAGTTTTGAGAATCTGTCTATTCGTGAGGAAAGTACCCCTAGTACTTCAGCTGTGCCAGCAATGGCAACTTTGAAAGATTACATGTTCCCAACTAGGCCCAACCGAGCTTCATGCATTAAATTGCCAGCCAATACGGCTAATTTCTAGATAAAACATAGTCTTCTTCAGATGATCCCTATATTCTTAGGAAAAGATGATGAGAACCCTTATTTTCATATTAGAGACTTTGAGGAAATTTTAGGGCCAGTTAAGAATAAAATACTTTGCGGCGAAGTTTTAAAACTTAAGATGTTCCCTTTTTCATGAAAGATAAAGCCAAGACACAGCTAAACAACCTACCATCTCAATCCATCAAAACATGGCGAGGAACTTATGCCGCCATATGAAATTCTACCCTAAGCATAAAACCGAAATGTTAGACGAGAAAATTAAGTTCCGATCTGCAACAAGAGGGAGAGTCTCTTTATAGGTTTTTAGAGAGATTCAATGATCTCCTATCCCAAAGTGTCCTCACCATGGATTTGATAAGATGAAACTCGTAAAGATTATTTATGATGGTTTAGACTATTCGACCAAAGCCATGGTCGAGTATGTGCGGTGGCGAAGTTCAATAAAAGTAAGAGAATCTTTGAGGATGCCTTTACCTTCTTAGGAGTTGTTGCTGAGAAATCCCAACGGGGGGAGTCTTGTGTTGAACCCCACTAAAGACTCTTGGTTAATAGAAGTAGCACCAATATGGTAATATGAGTTTTTCGTCCGATCTTAAGTTTGCTTCTTTGTATGCAGAAGGTTAGAAGCTTTGGAAATGGGTCAGTCTAAAAATAGGTCCTTGTTGAACCTAATAAAACCTCTCAAGTATCTAGTTGTGGAATAGAGCCCGATAACTCATTTTTGGGAAGGTCGAGGGTTAGTGAAGAGCAAGCTCAGCTATCTATAACAATGCTAGGTTTGAGAACCATCGGAAGTTTGACCCATACACAGTGAGACCTACAATCCTGGTTAGAGAAACCATCCTAATTTTTCTTGGTCTATGGGCCGAATCAAGGTCGATCTGATAATTCTGCGACCTCCCCCGGGTTTTGGTTATGCTAAGAACTCTTCGTGTCAGCCGCCATAACCCTTCGATAAAAAGATCACAAGTTTAGAAGAGACTCTCGCCTCGTTTATTAAAAGCTATGAAAAGATCAACCAAAATGGTTTGAAAGGGATGAAGAAAGTAAGAGTATAGGTTATGCTAACTCTCGGAGCTATTTTTCGAGTTGAAAACCGGAGTTGATCGGATAAATGAGTCTCGAGGGAAAATGTAAGTTTCTAGTCAAACTCACCCCAATCCTAGGAGGAGTTCATCAAGTAGGTGAAAGACCATCCCATCATGTGAACTCAATAACAGCCCTTGGGAGTGGTAAAACCAGACAATAAGGTAGCCATGCCTAGTGGACATACCGTAGTTCCACCTTTCTTTTCAAGAGGAACGTAGCCAAGTAAATCAAAACAGCCCTAAGGACTCGAGAAATTCTGTTGATCCAGGGCTTTGTTCCCGAGCCCCATTCCTGAGTTATTAGCCCCAACAAAGAAGTGAGTCGAGCTTTCAACGAGATAATGGAAACATTTAAGCGTGTGAACATTAACATTCCTTTGTTAAACAATTAAATGAGATGCACCGGCTTATGCCAAGTTCCTTAAAGATCTTTGTACCACCGAAAGCATAAGCTTAATGTCCAAAAGAAAGCCTTTAGCCGGGTCAAGTAAGTTCCATTTTTCAACCAAACACTCTAAGTATATAAGGACCCTGGATGCCCACCATATCTTGTGCGATTGGTAATCACATGGTCGATAAAGTTTTACTTGACTTAGGAGCTAGTGTTAACTTCCCCATACCATGTGTATACCTGCATTTAGGACTTGGTAAGTGAAATCGACTAAAATGACACTACAATTAGCCGACATAGGTCTGTCAAAGTCCCTGCGTGGTGTTATAGAGGATATTCTATTGAGGTTGATAAGTTTATTTATCAAGTGATTTTATTGATCTAGACACCCAACCCGTTCAGGACCCAAGTGCTCAAATCCGATGATTCTAGGTCGCCCATTTTTAGCCACGCCGCCTAACGCTTTATCATCAACATCAGACCGGCTTATAAACATATCCTTTGGTAATATGACCACTAACTAAATGTCTTTAATGCTACTTTACAACCTTCGAGAATGATGATTTAGAAGCAAAGTGAATATGATTAGCACTTAGTTCAAGATTTAGTTCGGATAATTGGCATGACACTTTCCGAGATTCTTTAGATGAATTTGATAAAACCATTCTCTTAGACCAGGATGTGTGGGATCAATCTTTAGAAGAATCTCTTGCATTTTAAAGACTCTACGGACCCGTAAATCGGGTAATAGTGTTAGGTCTTTTCTCGAGAATGATGACCCTAAGTTTGGGGTAGAGAACTAGAAGAATCTTAAGGACTCGAAGATCGGAAATTCAAGCAATAGTTAGAGGTTTGTCTGTGAGTAATGAAAACCCTAAGTTTGGGGGTAGTGATGGTTCTTTGTGATTGTCATGTATCCCTAATTAGAGTCCCTAACTTAGGACTCGAGCCATGTGCGTACGAGATATTACTCGAGTCTATTCGGACTAAGAACCCGATCCTCACGATGCGTCCGGGAGGTAACCCGTGTATTAGAGACCCATTTTTTGAATGAACCTATTTATCGAGACACATATGAAGTTCAATAACGCGCCCCAAATAAACCCGGGCTTGTCTTGACAAACCTTAGATGAGAATGTGCACCTTCCTTTCATTTTTTCAACCCGGTGCGGTTATGCGATATTCGTGTAGCTCTATTTGGTCTTATGGACCCACAACTATTTCGGGATATTGGTGTATGACTTTGGAAAGTGAAGATCCTTTTTGAGGTATTTGATGTTCAGTCAAGACTTTAAACTTAGCACTCCTTGGGAGGTATCCCTGCTCATGCAACACGGTAATATTTTCCTCATTTCCTTCTAGTGGTAACGGTTTCTCCTTGTTCATGTTTTAATTTAATCTTTAGAATATTGAGGACAATGTTAGATTTAAGTTTGGGGGTATGGGAGAAACTTTTTAGTTGCAATAAATAAACTCCGTGAGCCTAGAAATTTATGTTTATTAAGGATGGCACTAACCAATCTAAGTGGATGGAAGCATCTTGGTTATAGAAGGAACTAACTGGATTAGATGGAAACATCTAAAGAGTCTATTCATAAAAGCACGAGCTCGGTGTTAGAATTAAAAAAAATATGGTAGTTTCGCCATATCTCGTTGAATCCTTTTCACCTTTTGTTTTATTTTCTTATAAGTGATTGGGTGAAATAGAGTGATTGAGATACCAAAAAAAAAAAAAAAATTGAGACGAGACCATCGGACCAACCTAATAAATTCAATAAAGTCGACCACTAGAGCCCTTGTATATGCCGGTTGTGTTGACCTAGAGTTAGTTATCACCCATTTGGTTCCCTTTGTATATGCAGTTTGTGTTGATATTAGTTAGACCTTATTCAGGTCCATTAGGATAGACCTTTAGTCAACATCAAAACCATATACATTTTCTCTACATCCATCTTCTTAATCTTTCCATGTGATTAGTTGACCTAGAGTTATGATGTACAAAAACTATCCGAGTAGAGCTGTTGTCACTTATATATGAATTTTAGTATGCTTGAGTGCAAACTCATGTACAACAATTGGAATTTTACATCGTCAGTGGTACTTCCTCTTGTAGTCTATAAGTATGCCAACCAAGGAGATTCTTTAGTGCCTTCCCAAGGTTCTCGTAGATAGCTAGGGTCTCGAGTAAAGGTTTTGTGGGTACACCTCTCGGTAAACCTCCGAGACATCACTCCATAGCTAGGGCCACCTAGCGGTTTTAGAACTTCTTTGCACGTGCTAAGTGTAGTCATTTTATTTTCTAGAATAAATTTGCTCGAGGACTAGCAAATAATAAGTTTGGGGGTATTTGATAGACACATTTTTGTGTCTAATTTGATCTAAATACTATATATTGTTGACACTGATTTATACTTATTATGGTATTTTATGTCTTTGTAGGTATTTTTGGCAAATAAACATTTTCGGGAAAATTCGGCTCGAAAAGTTGTTAAAGGCATCCGGAGGACGCGTGCTATTCGGACTCTCTCTTTGGTTAAGGGCACCTCAATGATAAAGGGGCACACCTAATATTTGCACCCAGTTTGGTTAGGGGGCAACCCTTTTCTTCAATGGTTTAAAAGAGTTTTTGGCGGAAAATATTCCGATGCTTTGGCGATTTTTGGAGAAGATTTGTCGAGATCTTCTCGAGGAAGTTTTGTCTAGATTTGGTTTCTGATTATCCTGTTGCACTAAACCAGACTGTAAGTGACCTCGAATTCAAAATATCGTGTCCACAAGATAAAAGGGTGTGAGATATTCACATATTTGCGGCGTGGACTCAAGCTCGTGTTTGACTCGTTCGTGACTTGTTGGAGTTTGTTTGTTCTGCTGCGAGAATAATCGTCTGATAGATTTTACGAGCGCGAAGCCGTGTAGAGAGTAAGAGGGAAAAAAATCTCAAGTTTTCCGAGAGTGAAATAATAAGAAAGATATTTGCTTTTAATCGGAGGATTCAAGGGTTAGGAGTATAACTAGTCTTCCAGGATTCATAGAAAGGGGGAGAGTTTGGGGATAGGTTGAGAGCGGCAATCGTAATTGCGAGAGGGAGAAGTAGCGAGCGGCGGGTGAAGCAGAAGGAGAAGAGTTGCGACGACACCAAAAAGTGTCGTTCTCAAGAACCCTAATATGAAGAACATTAAGATGCAAAGAACAGTCCACAATCGTGGTCTTATAATCAACGGTTCAGAATGCGGTCCAATAGCCACGCATATCTTGATTAGAACACTTCTTGTATATGATGAATTTTGTAGCGCCATTACGGCGTTGCGAGATTATTGAGTTATATAATTTCTTCAATAAAAACACCTTTTGAGCCATGATTTATTATTTTGAACCTGTTTTTGATATGAGGGCTAAACCCATCCTCGGGCGATGGAGGAAGCCATTCTTCCAAAAGTTATGTGGTAAAATTTATTTAAATTTATTTACGCAATTCTTTTATGATTATTTGCACCGAATGAAAATTGAGTAAATGAGTTTTATTAATTAGTTGTGTTTTCTCTTGATGAAGTATGCTTAGTTTAGGGCTTTTGATACTTCATGCTTGCCATTAACAATTGATGTTTTGAAAATCTAATTTAGGCAATGATTAGAATCACAATTCTTTTGATTGGAGTTATATTGTCTAGAATTGCATGATAAACATTAACATTAAATCACATGAATTTTGGTGAATGGTGAAATCTACGAACTTGATCTCTCTAATATAGTCGGCTTTAAATTGCTTTATTTTCTTTAGTCTTAAAATTTAAATCTAAAAGCACAAGTCTTCACAAGTCTTAACGAACCTATTACTACTACAACATCATTGAAAATAACCATCAAAGGCTTGATTTTGGCGTCGTGGAGTCGGACCCACATGTGGCGTGGCAACATTGGCCTGTGTACACAATCCCTGTGCTCGGGAAACGTTATTTTGGCTTTGGTAGCGATTTGCCCAAATTAGGGTTTGGCATGTCGAAACCCTAGTGTAGTGCACGTGGCATGCGGCTGCGGCATGGCGCTACTTTTGTGAAAATGGCGCCATGTCTATGCCAAAGGAACTATGGCGAGGCCATAGTGTGGAAACGACCACGGGGTAGGAATTTGCGTGGGTGGCTATTTATGACGGGTTGCCACGAAGTGCATGTTTTGCGAGGTAGCATGTCGCGGGGATTTGCCGCGGTAGAGTGGCATGTTGGCATGCTAGCGGTAGAGTGGCATGTTGGCATGCCGACCAATATGTTGTTGTGGTAGGGCGCGTTTGGCCTTTAATGTATGGTGGCAAGTTGAGCAACTTGATTGGCCCAAAAAAAAGGGGCAGCCAAACATAATGCGCGATATACAGTGAGAATGTGCGAGTTTAAACGATCGATTGGTCGAGGAAATAGGGTCGGGCGTGGCCAATGGCGCTAGCTGGCCTTGGGCATGGCCACGCCTCTTTTTCTTTGGATCCTGTTTTCCTTATTCTCGAGCGGTTACGCACACTGCTAATCCAAGGCGGATTAATTACTTAGTTTTCTTAGGATTAATTTTGACAAGCAAGGTATGGTATATTGCGTTATAAGGGAATAGATGCTCCAAGTATTAGCAAAGAGGTAAAATTTGTCAAGGCTAGTGATTCTTCTCAACAAAAGGTTTCCAGCGATGGAAAAAGTGAAATACCTTCACTTAGGAAGTTAAGGTTCAAAAGAGCAAAGTATATCAACCTCCAAAGTCGGCACACACGGATCGAGGTAAGAACATTCCTTATGTTTGCCACTATTGCGGAAATAAAGGTCACTTGGAAAGGAGATGTCGTTTCCAGTATAAGGAATGAGAATCTTCATGATGTTCTTTTTGGGCATCACAAGAAGTTGTGAAACCAAGATCATATGTTAAGACTAATCCCCTTAACGTTACGAGTTGTAACTTTCCAACCTTTAGGCAAAGGAATCGGTGTTGTGATAATCCTAGTTTTGCATATAAACGTCATACGAATCCCTTTCACAATCGTAATGGTTATCAAAAGGATAACTTCGTAAAGACGAAGACAAGATCCGATGCTCCCAATTGGAGAAAGACTAACTTGTAAAAGAATAGTCAATCCAATTCTTTTTCGAGAATTCTAGAAGAGAGTAATGGGAAGTGTAGGATCGAATATCGCAACACCAATAAGAAATCCATCGATGCGAAGATATCATGATTGGTAATAAAAATCCAACGGATAACTGACAGCTGAACAAGAGAAAGATGAGAAGACCTAGCGAATTTATGAGTTTTGCGAGATTTAGTATTTGTACACTTGCGATAATAGTCAGAAAAATCGATTGTCCTCCCCTATGTAATGCCCTATATAAAGAGCCTAAGAGGCTTAAGAGAGGAGAGAAGTGTTGAGCAAGTCATTAGGGAGAGAGAAAAGCGGTTGTTAATTCTTTAGTTTATTTCCTTTTTCATCTTGTAACATTGGTGAGATTAATCAATAAAGATTATGATTGTTCATCTTAAAATGACTTGATTGTGTGAATTCTTGTGAGGGGGTGTAGTGTGGGATTTCACTGCCTTTACGGGGAAGAAGGTTCCGGTTGTTCCTAAACGCACTCAGAAGTGGGTACCAAAGAAAACCAATGATGCTTTGAGTGTGAAAATGAATGATCTTCCAGAAAATTCCATGACTATGGAGAAGGCGGTATCCATGATGTTGGAACTTAACAAGTTTTTTGGAAAAATGGAATTGGATGTGAAAGGTCATGATAATCCAAAGGTCACTTATGGTGAGCAAGACATTGTTCACCCTAACACAACTTGATTGTGTTGAAAGTGCATCCTCACCAAGGAATGCCCTGCTATGTATACGGTGAGAGAAGCACGAGAATTGGGGAACACAGATTATGTTCGGTAAGGATGTAGAATTCGACTGGATTCTTCTTAAAGGGTATGTCTCTAAACTTGAGCAAGTTTTATGATTATATATGTACCTTGCTTATTGTTCATTTCTACATAACTTGATCTGTGTTTAAGGTTCTTAAATTTTTATGTTTGAAAATAGTAGTTCGGGATGTTTGGACTTCATGGTACACTTACCAGGGATGCATAACATCATTTAAAATCAAAATCCGAGGGGGACAAAAAGTACGCATACCTGTTTGCATACTGCTCCAGGTCACGAAAATTCGTTTGCAAACCCGTATGCATACTTGCTTGCAGACGTCGATTTTCGGTATTTTGGCCGAAAATTCTTCGTCCAAACTCGGAATGACCTCATTCTTTTTGCATTCTCTTCCTCTTTGAATTCTCTTCAAAATGGAGATGAGAAACCTTGAATTTGAATGAGTTAAGATTGGTATTTGTCATGTCTCCAGTTTTTGAGTGTTTTGCTCCGTTTCGCACTTGTTCCACTTCTCTTGGACTTGGGCACTTGGATTCTTGGAGTCCCTAGCATTTTAGACTTTAGACCACTATTACTAGCTATATTCATTCCGCTGATCAAAGCAATTAGTAGTATAACAGGGGGTTAGTCAATTGAGATTTGTGGAGATGTTGAAAGAATTTCAGAGACTTTTAAAATCTCTTGTTAGTCAATAGAGTTCTTCAAAATCTCAAGCAATCTTTGTTATTGGATCGTGACTTCCTAAAAGTCTTCATAATTCTCTGTTATTGGATTTGGAATTTGAAATCAATGACTTATGGTTTTGAGAGACTTGTAGAGACTTTTATTACAAAACATACCATAAATGGCTAAAAAAAAAAGTCTCTCCTAAGTAGGTGGTATTTTGAGAGACTTTGTTCTTTCTTTTTTCTTTAAGGATTAAATATCAAAATATTAAAAACAATAACCAAATAAGTTACAATTAAATTCATAAAAAATGAAGAATTTTATTTTGTTATCTTCCAAAACCCAATAAATTTACTAGAGATTCAAATCCCTTCTGTTCGTCTCGTTTTGATTTTATTAGAAAAATGGTTACAATTTATGTTAGTCATGCATGGACTAATACATTTTCATTGAAATATTCATATATACATTTTGTAAAATAAAAATAAATATATTGTTTGTCTCATGTGTGTAAGCTGAAATTCATATATGTTTTATTGTCTCAATGAATCACCATAATTTCTTGAAAATCATTCAGAGAGTCTCTCAAAATCTCTAAACTCACATAGAGTCATCCAAAATCTCTTGCACAAAAGTCTTTGAATGTCTCTACTAATTCCAATTGACTAATCCCTGTAAGTAACCGTAGAAGTATGAAATTTGCACGGTCCACCTATCATTTTGCTGATCTTTTGAGGTCCTACCCCGTTTACAATGAAGTGATATGAAGAGATGGTTTTAATTCCCAACGATATAAAAACTCCAGAATCCCAAAACTTTTCAGACTAGAAGCTCTAGACTCTAGAGCTACCACTAGGTATTATTAAGTCGCAATTATTATTTTTATTATTACATTGTTCCTGCTCATCGGAGATTCCAAGAAATTCCCGTTCACGGAGCTTGTTAGCTGCTGGAACTAAAAGTGCACGCACGAAATCGTTGCAACTAGTTCATATTGAATCAGTTGATATTCCAATTTCCAACTGCTAACGTTCTTTCAACTGAAAAGCAACAATAATCCTTGACACTTTGGCCAAAAAATTGGGAGAGGAAAAGTGCCTACTGACGAGAAAGAAAGGATGGTATACTAATTTCCCTTTTCTATAATTTGGGGATTTGCAAAATAGAGTTGACAGTAGTACACTTCTTCGACACATTTTCAACTCCATTGTCATCATAGCTCCTCCACTTCGATTCTAACTACATTTTCAAGAAGCAAGCTTTAATCCAAAAAAGCAATTTGACGCCAGCATCCAATGATCCAAGCAGTCAAAGTGCGATCACCAATTTAGTCAGTAGTCAAATTATGTGACCCCAAAAGCAAATTTCATCAATGCAGTAGCCTAATGAGCTCAACAATATTACCATATTTTTTCTTTGTTGCTTCTGAATATATGACATCATGTTAATCTACAACCACAGCTACACATTTATACGTAACATCAAACTAAAAACTAAGAATTCAAAGCATACACAGAGGAAATAAAAGTCCTACACCTAGAGGGCTATTCTTATAAGTCTAAATTACACTGTTTCCTTCAAGCTAGTAGTAGCTATATCATCAACCACTGTACCTACTGGTGGCAAAAAAAGTCAAACATCATCATCCTCTACACGTTCTTAAGAAGATCAGTGACAATGTACATATGGTTGATCTCCCAACTTGTATGAATATCTAGTTCACGTTCACGTGTTATTCTTTATTTTCCTAGCGATAATGTATTTATCCTTATGCCAAAATTCGAGGTTGAATTATTTTTTTTTGAGAAGGGAGGTCTAAAGGCTGATAGAACACATCTAGCTGAGTTTTTTTTTTTTAATCAAACTTATATTAACTTATAATTTCCTTTTCTTAAACTATCAAATACCGTAACAAATAGACCGCCCACGACATCCATCACATGCATATGAATATTGTTAAATATGTATAAAGGGGCGCAAAAGGTAGTTGATTCTCAAAAGAGGTGTTACCTCAAAATAGTTCTCTTTTATCTCCATTTCCTCATCCAGGCCAAAAAATCCAGTCAAATGTCCCAACAAATCCAAACCGAACACAAATGATGAGTTCTTTACGAAGTCTGCTACGATTACAAGGACCCATCCCAAATTCGTGGCAACTCTTCTAACTGATTCAGAGAATGATGGAGAAGTTCAGTCGGTCACTCCAGGGCGCATAATGAGGTTTTTTGCCTTGAGAAGAAAGAGTATCCCGACTTCTCCCATAGATTTCAAAATCATGTCATAGTCCATTGCGCTCTTATATATAATAAGTGGATGAAATTTATGATGAGCCGAGACCACGTAAAGTCCAACTTAATTGAGGTGCAAATCATGCATGTCTTTGTCATGGCGTCATGCGGCACCGCAAATCGAAAAAGATGTTGCATGCTTGATTACTTTCATCTCCGAGATGGTTCCGGGGAACTCACACGGCTATATGTAGATGGGGTGAGATGACTATTTCTTTGGAAAGCGTAGCCGTTCGTTGAGTCTTTCAATAATTGGGAAACTTGATGTTGTCTTGTCTCGAAGAAGAAGAAAAATGCGCGCCGCTTTGGTCACGAAAGCGACGGAATATGTTCGAAAGAATGAGGAAAGGTGTTTCTATAAGCGAGTGGGTGTCTCGAGTGGTCATCATTCCTCATGAGATGCAATCTCAGCCGCCCAAGTTCATTCTTGGCCCGACAGGACTTGTGGCGAGTTACAGGCAACCGTTTGCCCTAAATCTAGTGGCCATGGCTACGCCGGGGCGCCTTGGAGCAGTGTAGAATACACGTATTTAATATCTAGTATTTATGCTTTCTTTGGTTTTCTTGTAAATTATGTATCTTATGTGTGAATTTGAGTTAAATAGGTACTTTGGAGTCATTTGGAGCGAAGAGGCGAAAGGTCAACTCAGACGATATTTGGCGCATGCTAGGTTGCACAAGAGGAGTTACGCCGGAAATTAAGATGTCGGTCTCCCAGAATCGACGAGTTCAAATCAACAAGGGATTATTCGGGTGCCTTTATCCAAGTAGGCTGGGTGCCAATAACCAATCCCAGCACGAACCTTGTGGCAATTAGGTCGAGTGTTTCTCAAAATTTAGTACAAGCACACGAAGTGTGCGACTCTTTGAGAGATTGAGAGAAAGATTATCGAACCGATTAGGCGGGTCGTGAAATATGAGAGGGTTTGGAGCTCGGTCGCCTGAGTGGGTGGAGGAAACAATTGTGAGTTTGTGATGCGGGAGTACGAGCTTTTGATGTTGAAGGCCATATGAAACAATAAAAGGAGATGCGAGATTGTGGAGTAAATGGGTTTTGATGTTTGTATTGGAGAAATCGGGAGCTCGAGATGGATAAAGAAGATGGGTCGCCAGTTTGAAAAGAAGTTAGGGTTGTATTTGAACCCAAGAGAGGCGGGAAGGAGTTAAGGAGAGTTCATACAACAATGAGAATGGTTGCCTCTCGGGGTTACCGGTTTCACGCACAAAATATGTCTCGATTAAATGCCCGGAAGAATGGTATGATGCTAAGCAACACAATGGCGGGAAGTTCAAGGTGTTGCTTTGGTGATGAAAGGGAAAGCCAAGAGTGAACTGAAGCTTAGAATGGTGTGGAATTCAGTCTTGATAGCGATGGTTGGTGCGAGTGGAGATGTTTGAGTTTTAGATGGAGTTTTGAGACGAGCTTGCATCGGTTGTGGGTTGTGTAAAGATGAAATCGGTAGAGTTTGCTCAAGGTTGTGAAGATGGTGGTGCAGATATTGGTGGTGGTTAAGGACTCATGAGAATTTGGTGGTGTAAAAGATACGGTTACGGTGTTGTTAGGCGCCGAGATGGTACAAGGGTTTAGAACATTGGGTTTGGCACCACTGAGAAAGTGGCCGGTTAAATTTGTGGTGAACAACTTCCTTGTCACGGTTAATCCATGGTTCAATGGCTGCGGCGGCAATGGCTAGGACTTGTTATAGAAGATCAATGACCAAGGACGAGGTTCGGCCAAGGAATAACACGATGGGTTACGGGTATGTCTAGAAGATGGAGCTCGGCATGGTTGTTTGTGATGGGAGTTGAATGGAAGAACACTTGGTCTTTGTGATGGGTTTGAATGAGAGATTGCGGGTTGGTTTCAATGCATTTGCGAGGGTGATGGCGGGGTTTGCAAGATGGAAGCAAACGGTTGGTGGTACTATGTTTTGTGAAGTGTTTGCGGAAATGAATGATGGCTTGAGATAGTTGCGGCTGGGTTGCGGTTTGTGTTGGATGTTCTTGGTCGAGATGGTGGTTGTGTTATCGAAGAGTGCGGGCTTGTAACTCCGGGAGCATGGAATGATGATGGAACCGAGCTACATGAAGTTGTGTTTCTTTGTGATGACAAGGCTTGAGACTGAAATAGCGTGACATGAAGTTGAAGTGCGAGAAATGTGGATGAATGGTTGAAACTCAAGTACGAAGCGAGAATTACATTGTTGATGCAGTTTAGTGTTGGTGAGATTCAAAGGCTATGACGGTCGGGGATGGAGAATGGCGGAGAAGATGGCTCGGTGTGGTGACGTTGAAGGCTAGGCGAGTGGATAACGGTTCACGCGGTCATGCAATGGTCGAAATCGAGATGAGACAAGTTGAGGCAAGAACTCCGTTGAAGAAATGGGTTACTGAGGGAATGCGGAGAAGTTACAAAGACTGGTGGTTTTGAAGCTATAACAGTTGGTGAAGTTATATGAATGCTTAGGAGGGTTGCAAAGATCAGAAGTTGGTTGTGAACTTGGCTCGAGAAGCAGAGACTATGCAACCAAAAATGCGGTGGATGCGAAGTGAGCAAGAATGGCGAGCCGGTGGTGCTACATCGTAGTCGGATTTCGGAGCTTAGAGTATGAATCTTAATATTTCGGTGAATCACGAAGGGGTATGTGTTGGATGCATGATTCGACGCGGCACGTATGAGCTACGAGTCGCGCTTTTGGGCGCGTTTATGCAAGAAATGAGAAGTTGGGTTAGATGGTTTTTGTGAATGCATGAACTATAGAGAAGCGAGAGATGAGTTCTTGGGAGTACACACTTCGGTACCGATTCCGATGACAAAAGCAATTTGGAGACGGATTACAGCGACCGGTGTGGTTACAGTGATGACGATCGACAATCCTGGTGACAGTTTTGGACCCAGAGAATTTCCGTAGAGACTTATTTTCACACATGGGTTTGGTGGACCACTTGGAGATGGGTTTTGAGAAGATTTGACCTAAATTTGGAAAGAGTATCCTTTTGGAATTGAAGAAACATATAAATAGAAAGGTCTTTCTCAAACCTAAGGATATCTCCATTAGGGAGAACTCATATTTTTGGTTCTAGGGTTTAGAAACATGATAGGTTTTCTCTTCCTTCTTGTTATGAACTCTAATGCCATGAGTAACTAAGTTTTTATTATTGGTTGAAGATGTAGTTGGATTTTGCAACCAAGTTATGATTTTTATGAATTAGTTTTCTCTCAATATTATCGTTTGATTTCTACGGGTTATAATAATTGCATGATTGATGTATTGCAATATGATTGAATGTTTGTTTAGTTAAGTCTAGAATTGATTGAACTCACATCCATATCAATAGCTATTTTAGGGTTCATCATCGACGATAACCTTGAATACGAGTAGCATGATATGATTCTAGGTTGTAGTGATACATCCTCGTAGTCATATGTAGAAATTGACCTTTGTTGAATTTTTTGCGCAATGTATTACAATTGCATTGATTAGCATATTTACGAAACTTAATGCTCTAGGAATTGAACTTAATTAGCACAAGGCGTTAGGTTATTCTTTAGGTAGAATTCACATACTTGACTCTAATGTGTGTGTGATGAATTAGAAATCTCGGAGTATTCTTGCAATAAGGTATTCTATGGCTTTTGATGATAGCGAGATTAAATACGAATTCTATTCATATATTCAAAAACTTGTTTACAATTGAAGATGAAACCTTTACCCAATATTTCACATCCTTGATTTGTGTACTTTATTTGCTTTTTGTTTATTTTTATTTACACAATCGAAAATCCCCTAGTGTTACTTATAAGATACGAAACATATTGACAACCAAGACCTCTCGTGGGAACGATCCTTTCTTGCCCTTCTATATTTATATTTTGAGTAGTAAGAAAGTGTAATTTATATTTGTGTTACCATTGACAATAGGCCAAATTTTGGCGAATTCTTTAGGGAAGCGGTTGTCAATTGTTTTTGTTTTTCTTATTTTTGTTTTAGTTTTGTTTTACTTTTTCTTATTCTTTGGTTCTTAACCGAGTTTTGAGAATCTCGTTTCGGTACCAATTTCTAGACGGAGCATATTGGAGCAATCAATACGGCTTTCAACCTCAACAACATGAAAACTATCACCCTTATGGGGAATACAATCAAAACCAATCCTTTGGTTATGGTCAATATTCCACGTATCCTTTTAGTTGTTCTCATACAATCCAACCTTCTTACGATGGGTATGTAAGTGAGCAACCACAAGGAGGGAGACTAGTTGTACTCATATTAATTTTTTCCTCTAGTTTGGTAGATGAGATGCAACAATTTATGGACAGCATGGAGTCAATTCGTAGACAACCAAGCGTGGAACCAATTTCATCGACCGAATGTGCTCATAGTATGTTTGGCCCAATTTCGATCGTAGTTATGATCATCCACTCATTCAAAGGGAATATAATTGGCCTAACAATGCGCGAAGTAAGTAATTCTACTTTTTCTTTGTCGAGCAGAGCTCACCCAACAAATGGAACACTATTTTTCGAGAATTTGGATGGATCACTCCAAGAGCTTCAAAGGTGTTTCCACTTTAAGACAAGGCATTGAAGAATACAAAGAGGACATGCAAAATTCTCGAAAGACCAATCTTTGGGAAGTGGTAGCCAATCTTATGATGACTATGATAGTGATAATGATTATTATGAAAATACATCGCTTGAACCAATTTATGGTGACATCCCAGGAGTGTACAATGGAGTCTTTTTGCGGTGAAAGTTGATTGTGTTGAAAAGGACCAACCTTGGAAATATTTGATGACATTAGTGTAGTAGACTCAACTCTTGATCTTTATAATGATCAAACACCTATTCAAAAGGTACATGAGTATGATGAAACTAGTGTGTTACAAAACTTCCTTGCAACAAGGTTTGAGTCTAATGAAAGGGAGTATGTTGAGAATGAGGCAGTTATGACCAATATTGTGGAAGACCCAATTGAGCTTGCAAATGATTGTAATGATGATGTTTATGTCGAGACTTTGGTTAGAGCGTAAACGGACGAAGAATGGTTGCAAGGTTTGATAGAGGACCATGATATAAAAGAGGTGAATAATTCACTTGAGTTTTTCAAGGATGAAGAGGGATTAGTAATACAAGAGATTGTGCAAGGTTTGTCTAATCCGTTGCCTATTGTTTCTTCTCCTTTACCTCTTATTGGTTTGAATGTATGTGCTTCGAGAATATTGTTGAATGACTTTGTTTCTCGTTTTTCCGCCATTAGAGAAACTTGATTCTCATACTATGCGGGTTTTGGAACAGAAACCCGTGAAGTACCGACTTTTATATTCTTTATACACTCCCAAGTGTGGACAAGAATAAGTGTGGGGGAAGCTTTTATCGGTTCATAACTTCACTTTTGCTTTATTGTACTAATATTTGTGTGAATCTAGTGTTTGCAAAACAGGTTCTATGGAAGGATCCCAACTTTTCAGATTATTGGTATACGGGAATGAATCTTGCAAGGATATACAAAATTTGTGACTTTAAACCAGCGCTACATGGGAGGCAACCCATCGGTTTGTATCTCTTATCTTTTTCTTTTCGCATATTGTTTTATGATTTCCCACCTTGACTTTCTTTGGACGATTCAATTTACATTGAGGACAATGTAAAGTTTAAGTGTGGGAGTGGTTAAGCATTTGCGTTGTAAATTTTCCGAATTTTTCAACTTTTGTGTAATTAGTGAATAAAGAAAACTCCAACTTGTAGTTAGTTTAGAGTCACATAGTATACATGTCGCTAAGATTACATCGAGAATCTCATAAGAATGATGAACTTAGAGATGACGAGAGAACATGATCGGGTTTCTACTTGTATGAGAGTAAAAGTTGGATTTAACCATGCCGGTGGCAAATAAGGTGCAGATGAATTCGGTATTAGAGTAGTGATCCCCTATAGTGGCAGACTACCCATGTTACATAATGTGAGGCACCGACCTTCAATTCTTTGTACTGTCTAAATATGTGCTTTTAGAGTGTGTGTCACCGTACGTAAATTAGGCGCGAATGGTGAGCTGTCCAACCTCCCACCATAGAAGCACTATTTTGATCTCTTGAGTGCTATTTTTACTCAACCATGTTGGTGACATAATTTCTAACTTACATACCACTTGTAATCTTGTTCGTAGTTAGCACCACCATCCACCTTATCTCTCCCACCTTGATGTGTCCATAGAAACACCATCATCATCAACAAGAGGAGCATCACAAATTTGAAGGAAAGTTGAAGACGTTCAAGGTTTACAAGCAACAATACAGAAATGGGAAGATTTCAGATTTGAGTAAAGCAACAAGACAAAGAGCAAAATTTTTATAAGTTGAAGACTATTGTATAAGAGCGAAATTATCAAGGTTGAGAGTTCCAGAAGTTTATGATATCAAGACATACAAGTTGTGAAGAATCAAGTGGTAAAGTACTTACACCATGGCCTTTGTATTTTATTTTATTTTGCATTTATTTTTCTCTTGTCTCAAAAAAAAAATTAAAAAATTAAAAAAAAAAACGAAAATAATATAAAAAAAAATGAGACAAGAGAAAAATGTTTAGGTTTGTTAATAGTTTTTATTATTTTGTTTTGTTTTTATTTTTGTATTTGTTTTAGTCCTATTTCAAAAAAAAAAAAAAAATTTAAAAAAAAAAAAAAAAAACGAAAATTAGAAAAAAGAAGAAAGAAAAAAAAATGATGAAAAAAAAAAAAAAAGAAGTAAATTTTGGGTTTGTATAGTTTGTTTTTAGTTTTGTATTATTTCAATAAAGCCAAGGGAAAGAAGGAATGTCTATAATGAAGTTTCAAGCGACAAGAATTAGAGGAAAGAATCATATTGTTGAGATTCTACGAAGTTCAAGAGTTATCATCAAGAGTTGAAGACCGAAGGCAGATGAAGACACCGATGAAGACCGAAGACGTTTTCTATGGATGCTGTGTGAGTGGTGCTAGGCTGCACGCCCCGAACGGATACGAGGTAAGTAAGCATATTCCCACCTTCGTTAAGTGGTTGATTTCCTTTCGAAGAGATCGTCAGAAAAATGGGTTTTCAAAATTATAAAAGATGTGGGTTTTCAAAACATTCGGAGGGTTAAGCCTTTCTACCATTCAACGTGTCACATGATTCTCTCTTCATTCCAACCTGGACACATGTGTGACCCATAAAAAGTTGTTTATTATTGAGAGAAATATCATAAAACCCTTTCTTGTGAGGCAGGTCGAGACTTTTGATCTCTTCGAACCCGAATTTCTTTCGAGAAGGGATGGTTATTTTCTCTCTCAACTTTAAGGATGAGATTGTGTTCATTTATGTGTCTAACTTCTTATGACTAGTGTGCGGAATCTCTATGTCTTCTTAGCGCTTTGGATGCTATCATTACGAAGAACTATTAAGTTGGTAAAGTAGGTTTTGTGGGTATATCTCTAGTAAACCCTCACAAGACTATAACTCGTCCACTAGGGACACCTAGGGGTTTAAAGGCTTGTTATTTATGCTAAAAGTGACCGTAGCCTCGACGACACGGAGTTGTATGTATGTTTTAGAATAAGTTTTGTTTGATTTGCTCGAGGATTAGCAAAAGTCTAAGTGTGGGAATTTGATAGGTGTAGAATACACCGTATTTAATATCTAGTATTTATGCTTTCTTTGCGAGTTTTCTTGTAAATTATGTATCTTATGTGTGAATTTGAGTTAAATAGGTACTTTGGAGTCATTTGGAGCGAAAGAGGCGAAAAGGTCAACTCGCAGAGACGATATTTGGCGCATGCTAGGTTGCACAAGAAGAGTTACCCCGGAAATTAAGATGTCGATCTCCCAGGCCCATCTGTTCAAATCAACAAGGGATTATTCGGGTGGCCTTTATCCAAGTAGTCTGGGTGCCCGATAACCAATCCGTCTGAACAGTGGCAATTAGGTCAAGTGTTTCTCAAACATTTAGTACAAGCACCAAAAGTGTGCCTTTGAGAGATTGAGAAAGATTATCGCCCCGATGGGCGGAGTCGTGAGAAATATGAGAGGGGTTTTGGAGCTCGGTCATACAGAGTTGGTGGAAACAATTGTGAGTTTGTGATGCAGGAGTACGAGCTTTTGATGTTGAAGGCCATATGAAACAATAAAAGGAGATCTGAGATTGTGGAGTAAATGGGTTTTGATGGCTGTATTGGAGAAATCAGGAGCTCGAGATGGATAAAGAAGATGGGTCGTGCACCGAAGAAGTTCGGGTTGGCCATATGAACTGAGAGAGCGGGGAAGGAGTTAAGGAGAGTTCATACAAATGACAGAATGGTTGTCTCCCTGAGTTACCGTTTCACGCACAAAATGTGTCGATTAAATGCCGAGAGAATGGTATGATGCTAAGCAACACAATGGAGGAAGTTCAAGGTGTTCTTCTTTGGTGATGAAAGGAAAGCCAAGGAAGTGAAATGAAGCTTAGAATGGTCTTTGGAATTACAGTCTTCACGGCGTGCGTGATGCGGCAGTGGAGATGTTTGAGTTTTTTAGATGGAGTTCTTTGAGGGCAGCTTGCATCGGTTGTGGGCGTGTAAAGATGAAATCGGTAGAGTTTTGCTCAAGGTTGTAGAAGATGGTGGTGCGAGATATTGGTGGTGGTTAAGGACTCATGAGAACTGGTGGTGTAAAAGATACGGGTTACGGGGTGTTGTTACCGCTTAGGATGGTACAAGGGTTTTAGAACATTGGGTTTGGCACGACCAGAAAGTGCCGATTGCGGTTGATTGAACAACTTCCTTGTCACGGTTAATCCATGGTTCAATGGCTACGTGCAATGGCTAGGACTTGTTATAGAAGATCAATGACCAAGGACGAGTTACCGACGGAATAACACGATGGGTTAAAGGTATGTCTAGAAGATGGAGCTCGCGTATTCGCTGCTTGTGATGGAGTTGAATGGAAGAACAGTCTTTGTGATGGGTTTGAATGAGAGGTGCGGTGTTGGTTTCAATGCATTGCGAGGGTGATGGGGGGTTTGCAAGATGGAAGCAAGTTGGTGGTACATATTTTTGTGAAGTGTTTGCGGAAATGAATGATGGCTTGGAGATAGTTGCATATTCGGTTGCGGTTTGTGTTGGATGTTCTTGGCCCGAGATGGTGGTTGTGTTATCAAGAGTGCAGGCTTGTAACACGAGCATGGAATGATGATGGAGCTGGAGCTACATGAAGTTGTGTTCTTTAATGATGACAAAGGCTTGAGACCGAAATAGCGTGACATGAACTCAAGTGCGAGAAATGTGGATGAATGGCGTTGAAGCTCAAGTCTAGCCCAGAATTACATTGTTGCTGCGGTTTAGTGTTGGTGAGATTCAAAGGCTGCGACGGTGCGGGGATGGAGAATGGCGGGGAGATGGTTCGGTGGTGACGTTAAAGGCTGGCGAGTGGATAAGCTGGTTCGATGCATTTTGCAATGGTCGAAATCGAGATGAGACGAAGTTGAGGGAAAGAACTCCGTTGAAGAAAATGGGTTCAGGGAATGCGGAGAAGTTCATGGGTGGTTTTGAAGCTATAACAGTGAGAAGTTATATGAATGCTTAGGAGGGTTGCAAAAGATGCGAAGTTGGCTGTGAACTTGGCCTCGAGAAGCAGAGACTATGCAACCAAAAACGCAGTGTGGTCTTTGAAAAGTGAGCAAGAATGGCGAGCCGGTGGTGCTACTTCCGGTAGTCGGATTTCGGAGCTTAGAGTATGAATCTTAATATTTCATGAATCACGAAGGGGTATGTGTTGGATGCATGATTAGCCGGCACGATGAACTCTGAGTCGCGCTTTTGGGCGCGTTTTCGCGAAATGAGAAGTTGGGTTAGATGGTTTTTGTGAATGCATGAACTATAGACGAGAGATGAGTTCTTCGAGGAGTACACACTTGCGGCAACGGTTTTTCGATGACAAAAACAGTGGAGATAGTTTGAGGGCGGCCGGATTAGACGGCCGTGTGGTCGGTGATGACGTCTGCTAATCCCGCGACCCAGTTTTGGATCCGAAATTTCCAGAGACTTATTTTCACACATGGGCTTGGTGGACCACTTGGAGATGGGTTTTGAGAAGATTTGACCTAAATTTGGAAATAATACTATCCTTTTTGAATTGAAGAAACATATAAATAAAAGGTCTTTCTCAAGCCTAAGGATATCTCCATTAGGGAGAACTCATATTTTTGGTTCTAGGGTTTAGAAACATGATAGGTTTTCTCTTCCTTCTTGTTATGAGTCCCTATGCCATGAGTAACTAAGTTTTTTATTATTGGTTGAAGATGTAGTTGGATTTTGCAACCAAGTTATGATTTTTATGAATTAGTTTTCTCTCGATATTATCGTTTGATTTCTACGGGTTATAATAATTGCATGATTGATGTATTGCAAATATGATTGAATGTTTGTTTAGTTAAGTCTAGAATTGATTGAACTCACATCCATATCTATAGCTATTTTAGGGTTCATCATCGGCGATAACCTTGGTACGAGTAGCTTTGATATGATTAGGTTGTAGTGATACATCCTCGTAGTCATATGTAGAAATTGACCTTTTCGAATTGTTTTACAATGTATTACAATTGCATTGATTAGCATATTTCTGAAACTTAATGCTCCTAGGGAATTGAACTTAATTAGCGCAAGGCGTTAGGTTATTCTTTTAGGTAGAATTCACATACGCGACTCTAATGTGTGTGTGATGAATTAGGAAATTTCCGGAGTATTCTTACAATAAGGTATTCTATGGCTTTTGATGATAGCGAGATTAAATACGAATTCTATTCATATATTCAAAAACTTGTTTACAATTGAAGATGAAACCTTTATCCAATATTTCACATCCTTGATTTGCGTACTTTATTTGCTTTTTGTTTATTTTTATTTACACAATCGAAAAATCCCCAGTGTTACTTATAAGATACTTAGAAACATATTGACAACCAAGACCTCTGTGGGAACGATCCTTTCTTGCCCTTGCTATATTTATATTTTGAGTATTAAGAAAGTGTAATTTATATTTGTGTCGGCTGACAACCGGCCAGCCACTTGCATCAATGTGCCATTGGCATGGCCACACGAGCCATGCCACATTGCCACTGCCATACACCAAGCGGCCACGCGCCATTATCGAGCGCCAATACAAGGTAGCCATAATCAACGGCTACCCTCCTTCATGAGATGCGATCTCGAGCCACCGAAGCGACAAACTTGTGGCAAGTTTTGGCGACGACCAAAACGAGCCTAATAGCCTTACATCTTTATTTTCCTGCGGTAAGTTCCTTGACTTTGACTTGCCACACGTAGCAAGTGCTACATATTTTCCACGAAAATACTCGAGACATCAAACATGTCATAAAAGCGGGGATGCTCATCGGGGTATTGTCCTGGGTGGGTTTACGGCGTGCGGCGTGCAATGCGCCCGTTACAAGAAAGTGTCATGAAATAGGACAATTAGTGGTGGTAAAAGTAACGGTGTAAACAATTCATTTCCTTCATCATGGAAGCATAACGTCTGACAGTTACACGTTACTCTATTCTTCCACCACTCAATCGTTTCCAATTCTACGAGACCGAGTACGTTTCAATATGGCTTGTATAAATAGGCTACCTATTTTCACCAAAACAACAAGTTTTGGTCGGCAACAACAAGATCTAGAAATCACCTGGTAGGTTTCCGTTACTGCTATCGATTCTACTGGATACAAGTCATAAACAACCACACCTTCAGAATCAACTATTCTGGTCTCAACACTCTCTTCGTTTCCCTCCCTAAGACCAACCCTTCTCCTTCACTTTGTGACCGAAGCAAGCACAGAAGACCATTTCTTGGTTTAGGCCAGATTGTACAGATTGATCTCTCGAATCAAAAAGTACTCCTGATGCGGTGCATTGTTTAGGGTTTAGATTTGTTTTCTCATCCACATACCCAAAATCGCCAGAAACGGTTTCACCCCACAAACAATTGGCGACCACGGTGGGAGATTAATCTCTCGGTTGCAATACGATTTCAATTCATTTTTCAATCCCGATCTCAAAATGGTAGAGGCGAGGTCGGGATCGGCAACAAACCACAGAAAACACGGCGCTGAGACTATCTTGGTATTAACGTTTCTTCACGTGGCATTGTCGCCACTGTCAACACTAGCGGTGCGAAAAACGTTCATTCATGCGTTACACCTCCAGTCACCAGAGCCAGAGCCATGCGCGCGCCACCCCCAACGTTTCTTCAAGTGTGACACCTCCAATAGTCGCCAGAGCCGCCGCTACTCCACCATCGGGACGAGAGGCCGGGGAGCCGGAGGAAGCGATCCCTTATTACCATTCTTGATTTGATAGAAATGCCAAGAAGTTTTGCTAAGGCTCGGTGAGACATGGCCACAACTCAAAAGGAGCGAAACAATGAACATCCGAATGATTAGTGAAAGAACTCAGAATTCGGGCGTTAGATTGTCATAAACCAAATGTGACCGAACATCAATTGGTGGAGTTATGCATTAATGCTTACTGGGGACTCTGTTCACAAAACCATGTAATCTATGACGGAACATGTGTGTAAGACTTTTTTCTCCAAGGTGCAGTGCCGAGATATATTTTCAAGCTCTCAGCCGTGTTGCGTTGGCGCTTCGAACTTTGCTCCAGGAGCCGATTCTACTTTTCTCTCCAGAAGCTGCTCCGCTTCAAATTTCTCTCCAGAAGCCGCTCCGCTTCAGCATTTCGCTCCAAGAGCCGCTTCGACGTTCTCTCCAGAAGCCGCTCCGCTTCAACGTTCTCTCCAAAAGCCGCTATGCTTCAACGTTTCGCTCCAGGAGCCGCTTCGACGTTCTCTCCAGAAGCCGCTCCGCATCAACGTCTCACCTATAGAAGTCGCCAAAGTTTCTCTCCAAGAACCGCTCCGCTTCAACGTTTTCTCCAGTCGACACTCCTCCTGTCAAGGATCGTGATCCGCGACCCAATAAGGTTAAGTAGTTGTGGCCACTTTTTGATCCATCCGCCAAACCTCGTGGCCGTGGGAAGTTTTCGCCACGCATCCAGTAATCCCTTTGCTTCCATGTACGCATGCAATTTCGGCCAACCTATTTTGGTTCCCACGAAGATGTAGTCTCTTGGATCACATCTTTGCTGCCAAGAAGCATTTTGCTCGTTTGTCGAGCTTTACCATAGCAACAACCACTACAAAGGTAATCCATACTTCTCCATGTTTTAGTTTCACGTGGAAGAAGTAATAGAGTCACCGATACGGATGCAAGATGATGTCTTTATCATGGTCCGACTCACGAGCCATACAAGACGAAACATGTAAACCGTACTTGGGGACGAGGATCTACACGGGATCCCTTCAACTGTCAAAGATCGAGAAGACAAGACCAACCAAAAATCATAGCCACACGACAAGGTCATCCACCCTTCAAAGGTGTAACGTAAGAATATCATCACCTCTCTATCTAGAAGGAGCCTACAACACTACGAGGCGCGGCGGATACCAAGCCTGCTCGGAGAAAACAACTTCGGTAACCAAAGAGAAGTGCGGCAGGGTTTGCTCATCACGGTCATACTAGACAGCAATCAAGCATTCATGGGATAACTCCAGAGACATGGCTGAAATATTTTTCTTGAAGAGACAGAGAGAGCCACGATTAACGACATAAATCCCTCGCTTCTACCTCTTCGTTATCCAGAATGTTTTGTCCATGTGATATTCCAAGCATCCCGGTATCACATCCGGGGAGAGTATGATAAAGATTGTATCAAATCCCATATGCGTGGATTCAAGGCGATGCAATTAAAGTAGGCTACACTTGAGAATTTGAAGCATCCAACGACTTGTTTAGAAGCAAACGCGGTCACCACCTAACAGTGAATACGACGAAGCACATCTTCCACGAGAAAATAGGTTCAAGATAATTACACATGGGGACTACCAGAATGAGATGCCTTCACTGCCCTCAACCAGGTTATTTACGATTTCAACATCATCACTGTCGAAGTTTTAAGAGCCGCAAGAATTTCTCAACATGAAGCCGTACACGCGCAAAAGACAAAAAACGGTCACCCAAACCTAATTTCAAATATCCCTCATCCATTTTTTTATAAATTGCTAAACTGCCCATGTGTGATTAGTATTATATAGATTAAGTTAGTTAAGTATATATATTTTAGGATTATATAAATGAGTTTTGTGAGTAGAGAAGAATAGGAGGGGGTTTCAGAAGAAAACTAGGATTTCATTAAAACCCGGTGATTCTAGTGGTGAAATGGATGTTGGAGAAACTACAAATAATAAAGATGATTGTGTTGATGGTAATCCACATATAGATTCGGGAATTAGATTGGCTATATGATCATGAAATGTTAATAGATGGAGCTCAAAATAGAAGTGTGCTAATGAAAGATCTCATCGATCAAAATGAAGAAACCTATGCTCAAAATGGAGAACCCGAAGCTCAAAATACTCGGGTAAATTAATTATACTCTTAAGTTATCTATTTGTTGCTCAAGCTGATCGAGAACAGGTAGACACTATGCAATAACACATCAAAAGGTCGTCATTGTTGGGAGGTCAATACCATGACGATCTTTATTAAGTAAAATCCTTGTCTTGGATTTAACTTGGATTTTCTAAGAAGAGATGTAATTCTAGGATGCACTTCTCTTGACTGGAGTCCCAAAAATTAAGCTAACCAACGCAACTATTATCGAATAGATTATGCTACTTGATTTGTTCTTTAACCTTAGTTTCACAAATTAATATACATAGGGAAAATGAGAAGTTATTAACAAATAAATAAAAACTGAAAAGAAAAACTTGTGTATTTATTTTTTTTCCATAACCCTAAATGTATCAGATGATCTAAGATCTACTATCATAATGGGAAGTTTATACGACAAGCGCAAACCAAAAGTTGCTTACGCTAAGCTAAATCCACCACATGATGCAAATCTCCTTCGTTACCTAAAAAGTTATACGCTACACACAATTTGTCTTGTGATTCAGAATTCACCAAGTAAACTTAAAAAAAATGTGGTCCAAAAGTTGACCAATTACCTTAAATTAATCTCATGACCCCAAATATGCATGATGACGTAAAATCTACTTTTTAATCCAAAGCCTACATGTGACCAAAATCTTCAATATAAAGAATCTGACTTGTGTTATAGAATTTATTTATCTTGCAATTCTAACGACGTAACTCAATATCATCTTTATAAGAATCTTCCTTTTGATTGTAAAGTATATCTTAACCAAAAAATCGTAACCTAAATCTATCATTGCAACTCAAATTCTGTTTTACTTCCTTCATGATCTGTAATTTTTATCAAGATCCCAAATCTACCACTAGAACTCAAAGTAGACCCACTTAATGAGACTGAATTTGATCTTAATTTTTACTTTTGCTAGAAAAATTGTTGGTAGCAACCAAACTAGCCAAAATTAACGAGGTTGGCGAGTTAGCGATGCAAAATGAGAATATTTGTATGTGCTAAAATATAAGGTACATTATTTATATGTCCTTACTTTTGAATCCCAATAAATATATCCTTATATAACAATAAATATATCCCTACTTTTTAATAACCTTATCCATTTAAAATTAAATTACCTAAATACCCTCATTCATATAATATTTTTATTTCAAAATAGATCAAATTTCTTCCTCTACCACCACAATTCCACCACCACGTTCAACTACCATTCAACCACCAACCTTCAACGACCACCACCTACCAACACCACCATAGCTAATATTCCACCACCACCACCGGTGATCCGTCTGCACAGTCCCATCCCACCACCACTAATCACATACACCACCACCATCACCGGCCAACGCCCATCAATCCACCACCATTTCCGCAACCACCACTAATCCGCCACCACCACCACTAATCACTTAGCCACTGCTTGGTTTAGATATTTTGTATCAACAACAATAGTTGATCCAAATAAAAATAAAATTAGCTTGATAGAAGTTGATCAATTTGGGGATCAATAACACGATTAGTTGATCCAAAAAAAAAAAAGGGATCAACAATAGAAGTTGATCCAATTTAGGGGATCAACAAGAATGTGATCTCTGACCCGGATCAACAATGGAAGTTGATCGATAAATGAAGTGGACAACCCAAATTTGAAATAAACAAATAACATACAAATGAGTGAACTTGGCGTGAGTCGAACACGCATCATCATCGACTTGGAGTCAGTCATGCTACCATTACACCACAAATTCAATATTTGAAGAATTTACATCTTTATAATCCAAAGCATTTAAACTACAATAATGATAGTATAATCCATAAATGGGATCAACAACAATAGTTGATCCATAAAAAGATGGGATCAACAACAGGGGTTGATTCCATAAATGGGTCAACAACAGGAGTTGATCCCATACAAAGTTGGATCAACAACGGGAGTTGATCCATAAAAATGGGATCAACAATAGTAGTTGATCCATAAAAATGGAATCAAAAACGAGGAGTTGATCCATAAAATGGGTCAACAAAAGTAGATTATCCATAAAATGGGATCAACAACGGTAGTTGATCCATAAAAAATGGGATCAACAACGAAGTAGTTGGTCCATAAAAAGAAGATTGAGATATCTTTCTCGCCAAAACCATTTTATAAACTATAGGAATATTCTAAAAACTTATCAGGCCTTGGATAGAACTGCGAGTTATGAACTTGAGAGAACTTGTACTCTTGAACAAGGTAAACCGTTTCCAACAAAATTTTCATCAGTTTCACCTAAGAAAGGCAAGATGTGAACAAACACACTTCTACACAGACTATCCAACTAAAATCAATCTAAGAAACTTCAGCTTAAGATCATTAAAAACAAGCTTCTGTTAAGGAATTTAATGCAGATTCATAGTATTCTGATAATGGTATCACATGTTTATTAAAAGTCATTGCTTCATACCTCTGAGAACCTGCATTTTATCATTTACAACAAGTATTCATGCAAAGAAGCATTGATTAGAAATAAACACCTAGAACACATGCAGCGAACATAATTATTTTATTGAGAACTCTGAATAGGCATCGGAGTCTAGTAACATAAAAAAATCAAATTTTAAAAAGTTACATATAACAATGTACACATCGACCCCTGAAACCACAAATTATATTAGTAGAAATATGCATCAGGATTATTAGTTGAAAGAGTATCCACTATTTTTTTGAACTCACTCATTATATATTCTCGATTCACTGCCTACAATAATGATATCACACACTTTATCATATAATAAAGTAAATCCTAATGATACTTATTCACTTCCGAGATCCTATCTGGCATGACTTATTCATGTAAGTAATTTTGAAACCAAAGTGATCAAAATGCTAATAAATGAATTGGTAGGGGTTAACTTTGACGATTATAATGTGTTATCAATTTCAATTTTGAAGAACAATTTTCACGATTGGCAGTCAAGACAAATCATATTATAGCATCTTATTTACTTTTGAAAAACAAGATTCACCATAAAGCCAACCTAATCAACTTCATATTTGAAAAAAATCAGAATTGGTTAGGTACCATACATCTAATTGTCCCTGGTCGATCGTCATGTGTACTTCATTTTTTGAAGAAGTTTGGATTCACAATCGTTTGCATCCTCCTAGCCATGATCCTCGGCCTATCATACCTCTACGAACCACCCATCGCTTAGAGTCGATGAAAATGTATTGAGTCCTTCATCAATTCAGTACATTACATCACGTTGCGATTCTACCTTTCAAAACCCAACAACACCATCAATACGGTACAAATACAAAAGAGCTACCACATACAGATAACCAGAAAAAGAGTAATCATTATTGCATCAAATTTGTTATGAAGTATAATAAATCTAACATGATTTCTAGTTCTTTGGTGCTACCGGAAAATTTGGACTTTCAACCTAAGTCATTCAAAACAATCAATTTGCTCAAAAACTTATGGAGAAATCAGTAGTTAATCAAAAAATAGGCGAGGCCTAAAAACCTTCGATTTTACGTCGAGATTTTCCAAATTTTGATCTCAAAACTAATATGAAGAATAGATTATTATAAATATACGCTCTAATCATAACTTGAATGAGAGATTTGCGTTGAAATTAAACTTCTAAAATTTTGGTGTCAAAATTAGAATCATTGAAACTTCGCTCGGCTTAAAAGTATAATGATAAGCGAAACTTATCTAATCTATCGTCTACCGGGGCCTAATTAACTTCACACATTAATTTTGTTGATGATGAATCTCATCAATTCTCCTCTTTAATTTCGGTAAACCTTCAAGAAACGAACGTTGTTGAGATTTATTTAGGCTAGGTTTTTCAAGGAAGAAGATTGTTTTTAATGGTGGAGATGGAGATGATGGTCCAGCTGCGGTGGTAACGGTGGTGGTGGTGGTGGCGGTGCTTGACTAGAAAGCGAAGAGACACGAACTTTGTTAGATCGAAATGAAAGAAGAATAAGAGATAAACGATGACTCTCGATATACGAAGGGTATTTGTGGGATTAATTTTAAAAATCGGTTTACGAGTTTTTGGATAGGGATATGATTATAGTGTGCGGGGATATTTGTGAAGGCCCATCAAAAAAGTAAGAACAATAATTCAATTTCCACAAAATATAATAATGATAAAAATTCTCTCTTTTTTCTTTTGGTAAAAAAGGAATTCCATTAAGAGTAATTGATTTGTTACGTTGAGTTTTTCATTCTCCAACAATTCACAATAAAAACATATGGAAAAGTATAAAAAATATAAGATAAAACATTATTTTTTTACATGCCTTGCTAAAGAGTCAACTATGCTATTAACCCCCCTCTTAGTATAAAACATGTCCAATTGCTAAATTTACTTAGATTAACTAAGCATTGTTTGATGACGCTGTAAGTACTCCGATAAATACTACTCTTTTTGTCGTTCATTGCATTCACTATATTAACACTATCACTCTCCTGGTGCAAGTGTTGGACTCCCATACTTGCATCTAATTCTGATGAAAATGATTTGGTTTTGATTATGGAAACATGTAATAAATAAACGAAGATCTAAAACTAAGGGCAAAATCGTTTTCTTTTTCTTTTCCCCCCTTTAGTTATTGCAAATTACCAATATATCCTTTGTTTTATTTTTATGCAATTCTTGTAAAGGTGTGATCCAGGGGTAAAATAGTCCAACAAAATTTGCAGCTTCACCTGCTACAGTAAGGGGAGTTCCCTTTATATAATAGAATAGATAGAG
>JAJJWW010017019.1:0-44051 GCA_023531295.1 Papaver armeniacum
AGGAGGAAGTAGGAGAAGAGATTTTCCAACGAGAAGGAGACGAAACAATGGGTGATGCAAATCGTTCACTCAAGGACTTAGCTTCTCATAGGCTTGATACACAACGGGGGTGTATTCAAACGAACTCTACTTTTGAGATAAAGCGGGGTTGCTTAGAGAATTACCTAAATTCCATGGCATGGTGAATGAAGATCTAACAAACATCTTTTGGACTTCCACACCATTGTCACGGCTATGCTTCCACAAATGTTGAGGCGGATGGTGCAATGTTGAAGGTTTTCCGTTTCTCTTTAATGGACAGTGCTAAGGATTGGTTGTACTATTTACCTCCCAGGTGTCACAACATGGAATGGGTTGAAGAAACTCTTTTTGGAGAGATATTTTCCGCATCAAAGGCTACTCAAATTCGCAAAGAAATTTGTGGGATGAAGCAAAACGTGGGAGAATCCTTATATGAATGTTGGGAACAGACAAGAGATTGGTTGCAAGTCGCCCTCACCACCAATTTAGTGACGCTATGATAATCCAATACTTCTATGAAGGACTCCAATCAAGTGATAGGAATCTTATTGACGCTGCGGGTGGTGGTGCACTAGTTAGCAAGACGGTGGCACAAGCTAGAGAGTTGATTGAAAACATGGCGGCGAACTCACAACAATTTCCCGAGTCGTGGTTCGGATGTGATTCTAAGAAGGGTGAGTGAAGTGAGCGAGGTGGAGGACCTTCGTCAACAAATGGGTAACATGAACGCAATGCTTCAACAAGTTGCGGCGGCGGTTGTACCAACTTCTTCTCAATCTTATGAAGACGAGCAAGCTAATGCGATCTTTCCTAATCAACCAAGACGGTATGATCCCTACTCCAACACTTACAATCGGGATGGAGAGATCACCCCAATTTTAGCTATGCCAACAAACAAGGAGCGGTTCAACAACCTACTTTCAACTCTTCAAGTGGATTTCAACCTCAACAACAGCAATTCCGGCCAAGGCAACAATTTCAAGAACCTCAAGCACAACAATCACAAAATCAAGGTGTCGATATTGATGCAAAGCTTCAAACTTTATGCAAGGTATTTCTACCATGTTCAAGGAAAGTCAACAAGAGACTAAGAGTGCTATTAAGGAGTTGCAAACACAAATGGGCTCCATGGCGGTTGATATCAACAATTTGAAGGCACAAAATAGTGGGAGACTTCCTTCTCAACCTATTAACCCAAAAAGAGGGTGTCAATGCCATTACGTTGAGAAGCGGTACACATTGAACTTGTGCAACCCGAAGTTCTTGATTCGGGCAAGGTGGAGACACCAAAGGAACCTGTTTTGGAGGAGAAAACCGAGGATTCTCCCCAAACTTCCGAGGTACCTATTTCTAACTCTAAAACTCCTGGTTTCTACTTATGTTCCTCCTTTACCTTTTCCTCGCAGTTGCAAGTTCTAAGAAGGCGGAACTAGAAAAGGAGATTTTAGACGTTCTCAAAAAGATTCATGTGAATATACCACTCATTGATGCTATCAAGCAAGTTCCAAAGTATGCAAAGGTGTTAAAGGACTTGTGTACCAACAAACAAAGGCTCAAAGGTAATGAAGTGCTTAGTGTGGGGGAGAATGCTTCGGCAATCTTACAACACAAACTCCCACTTAAGTGCAAGGATCCGGGTAGTTTCGACATTCCAGTCAAAATTGGTAACACAACTTTTAACAAAGCTATGTTGGACTTAGGTGCTTCCGTTAATGTTATGCCTGCGTCAATGTACAATTCACTTGATCTTGGTCCTCTTAAAAAGGTGAAATTGTATTGCAATTAGCCGATCGCTCTAATGTCTACCCAATGGGTATTGTTGAGGATGTTCTTGTGCGGGTTAATCAACTTGTATTTCCAGCGGACTTTTGTGTGTTAGAGATGGATGAAGGTGCTCCTAGGACTCGTCTCTTCCATTGCTTCTTGGGCGTCCTTTCATGAAAACTGAAAACCATAATTGATGTGGATAAGGGAACGCTAACTATGGAGTTTGATGGAGAAACAATACGTTTCAACATTTTCGAGACGATGAGATATCCTAGCGATGTCCACTCTTGTTTCTCCATTGATGTGATGGATACATTGGCACAACAAATGTTTGAATTAAACGGTGATGATGCTTTGGAAACCGTGTTAACTACATCCATAGATAATGGTGTAGAGTGTGGTAATGAAGTCAAGGAAGCTCTTGGTGATCTTAATTCACTACAAGGATGCCCGGAAACTCATAATATCTCTTTTATTTCTTTACCATGCAGTGATGAAAAGCTTGTACCTTCAATTGTTAAATCTCCAAAGTTAGAATTGAAACCTCTTCCCGACCACCTTAAGTACTTGTACTTGGGTGATAATGAAGAGTTACTCCGTGATTGTTTCTAATGAGCTTAATGATTTACGGGAGCAAAAACTTCTAAGGGTGCTAAGGAAGTACAAGACGGCCATAGGATGGACAATTGCCGATATCAAGGGTATAAGCCCTGCCGTTTGTATGCACAAAATTCGTTTGGAGGATGATGCAAAGCCTACTAGGAAGCGCAACGTCGATTGAATCCTCCAATGATGGAAGTTGTGAAAAAGGAGATACTCAAGCTTTTGGAAGTGGGTGTTATCTACCCCATATCCGATAGCAAGTGGGTAAGCCAGACAAGTGGTACCAAAGAAATCGGAGTAACGGTGGTGGAGAATGATAAGAATGAACTTGTCCCAACTCGTGTGCAAACCGGTTGGAGGGTTTGTATTGATTATAGAAAATTGAATGCCACCACTAGAAAAGATCACTTTCCTTTACCTTTTATTGATCAAATGCTTGAACGTTTATGGACACTCATACTATTGCTTTCTTGATGGCTATTAGTTATAATCGGATTGTGATAGCACCGGGAGGACCAAGAGAAAACCACTTTCACTTGTCCTTTGGACTTTTGCTTATAGAAGGATGCCTTTTGGCCTATGCAATGCTCCGGCTACTTTTCAAAGGTGTATGGTAAGTATCTTTTCGGAATATGTTGAAAACATAATCGAAGTGTTCATGGATGACTTTAGTGTCTTTGGTGATTCATTTGACCTTTGCTTGAACAATTTGTCTCTAATCCTTGAACGATGTGTTGAAACAAATCTTGTGCTAAATTGGGAGAAGTGCCATTTCATGGTAACTCATGGCATAGTTTTAGGCCATATAATATCTTCTAAAGGTTTGGAAGTCGATAAATCTAAGATAGACCTTATTCGTGCTCTAACCCCTCCCACTACGGTGAGGGAGATTCGCTCTTTTCTTGGTCATGCGGTTTTATCGTAGGTTCATCAAGGACTTTTCCAAAATAGCGTCACCACTATGTAACTTATTGCAAAAAGATGTGGTTTTTGACTTTGATGAGAAATGTATGGCGGCATTCAATCGTTTGAAAGAACTTTTGATTTCAGCCCCTATCATTAAAAACCACGGATTGAGTAAGCCGTTTGAACTCATGTGTGATGCTAGTGATTATGCGGTTGGTGCGGTGCTTGGGCAACGTGTGGGGAAGCTTCCTCATGCTATTTATTATGCTTCTAGAACGTTAAATGAGGCTCAACAAAACTACACCACCACCTGAAAAGGAGTTATTAGCCATTGTTTTTGCTTTAGAAAAGTTTCGCTCTTATCTAATTGGTACAAAAGTTGTTGTTTTTTCGATCATGCGAGCGCTTAAGTACTTGCTTACAAAGAAAGAGGCGAAACCGAGGCTCATACGGTGGATTTTACTCTTGCAAGAGTTTGATATTGAAATCAAAGACAAGAAAGGGATTGAGAACACCGTTGCGGATCATTTGAGCCGACTTGTCGTGGACAAGGAGACTATCCCGTTGCGTGAAAGTTTCCAGGATGAGCAACTTTTCTCAATTGCCCTTGGAGAACCATGGTATGCCGATATTGTTAATTACTTAGTTTCTAAACAAATCCCAAAGAACTTGTCTCGTCTTTGAGAGGGACAAACTTAAGAGGTTAGGGAACCAATACATATGGGATGATCCATACTTGTGGAAACATGGCAAATGACCAAGTAATACGAAGGTGCGTGCCGAACCCGAATTTAACTCTATCTTGTCTTTTTGTCACTCTTATGCTTGCGGAGGACATTTTGGGAGTAAGAGGACAGCGCACAAGGTACTTGAAAGTGGTTTTTATTGGCCAACTTTGTTTAAGGATGCACATATATTTTGTACAACATGTGATAGGTGTCAAAGAACCTAAGAATCTAGGTGTCCGAAATCAAATGCCACAAACTTTTATTCAATTTATTGAAGTTTTTGACGTATGGGGTATTGATTTTATGGGGCCTTTTGTCAACTCCCATGGGAATTTTTATATCTTACTTGCGTTGATTATGTCTCGAAATGGGTGGAAGCTAAAGCCACCCCAACTAATGATTCTAAAGTTGTTTCAGATTTCGTGCAAGCTAATATTTTTGCGAGGTTTGGAATTCCAAGGGCGATAATTAGCGATGGGGGTTCTCACAAAAACAGGTTCTTGCAAAGCTTGTTAAGGAAGTACAATGGGTCGCATAAGATTGCAACACCTTATCATCCCCAAACCAATGGCCAAGCCGAGGTGTCTAACCGAGAGGTGAAATCAATTCTAGAAAAGACGGTGAACCCGACAAGGAAGGATTGGAGCATGCGACTTAATGATGCTTTGTGGGCGTATAGAACCGCATATAAAACACCTATAGGAATGTCTCCTTTTAGGCTTGTGTATGGTAAACCTTGTCACTTACCCGTGGAAATTGAGCATAAAGCGTTTTGGGCTATTAAGCAATGCAACATGGAGATGGATGGGGCTGGAAAGCAAAGGAAGTTACAACTCCAAGAGCTAGAGGAGCTCCGCAATGATGCATTTGAAAGTTCACGGATTTACAAAGAAAAGACGAAAGCATTCCATGATAACATGATTTCTAGGAAACAATTTTGCATCGGGCGAGAAAGTGCTTTTGTTTAATTCTCGCTTGCATTTATTTAGGGTAAACTAAGGTCACGATGGATCGGACCTTTTATTGTTACTAATGTGTTTTCTCATGGTGCAGTGGAAATTCGTAGTATAGCTACGGGGAAAGAACTTAAAGTTAATGGGCACTGGTTGAAACCATATTATGAGAACTTCACTTCCGAAGTGGTGGAAGGAGTTAACTTTGTGGATGTGCTCCTCCGGAGGAGTCATAGAAAGCAAGGAGATAGTCGGGTGACGACTTTAAACCAAGCGCTAATTGGGAGGCAACCCAAACGATGAGTATTTCTTATCTTGTATTTATTTCTTTCTTGTTTTTCGCTTTTGTTTCTTTGATTTCTTATTAGGATTTCCCACCTTAACTTACTTTGGATGAGTCAATTTACATTGAGGACAATGTAAGGTTTAAGTGTGGGGGAGCATTTATATGTTTTAGTTTGTTTTATATAAAAAAAAAAAAAAAAAAAAAAAATCGAAAAAATAAAAATATGTGCTTTTTGAACTCCGAAATCTAGAACTTGTGCCTTTAGGATGACACAATTAGTGGATGAAACCATTTTGAATGCGGGGAGTTGAGGAACCAATTAACTAAACGGGACGAACATAGCTCAGAAATCACAAATTATATGATAGTTGTTACCATATCTCGGAATATCACCATATCACATTCTATTTTTATTTTTCCATATTTATCTATTATTCTCTAAGTGCTTTGGTGGGTCACTAAAAAATCGACGTGTTATTACTGCTAGGATGAAATAGAGTGGTTGAGTTACAAGTAAAAAAAAAAAAAAAAAAGACCGACCAATAGACCAAAACGGAATAAAAAAGACACTTGGGAATAGCAGTATGTGTGAAACGTAGTCCCTGTCTCCGTCGCCTAAACAAGCGTGGAATGCAGGATCCAAGGCAACTATCATGTACTTGCTGACAAGAAGCATGCGCTTGGATCCAAAAGATCTAATCATGCCGTCTAAAAAAAAAAAAACAAAAAAAGAAATTGGATCCAGTTTGATCCAATCTTATAAAAAAATATTTTTGTGTTGAATAAAGTCACTTTTGGTTCCCTTGTATATGCCAATTGATTTGATGTAGCATTCAAGACTAAGTAGCTCAATCCAATAGGATTAGGTTCATCTTAGCAGTGACCTTCAGACAGATATGGGAAACATCGAACACTTGTGAATATTCGCCAACATCTACATCTATATCCATCTTCTTAATCTTTTCATTGTGATTGTGGTTGTTAGTTTCCGAGTATTGTGGCTTGTTCAACTATCTAAATAGAGTTTATTTACTAATAATTGAATTGAATTTGCAAGGTACCTCCTCCTGTAGTCAATTTGGATTCATTCATTGATTTGTCATGAATAGACGGAGTTTGAAATATAGGTTTTGTAGGTATACCTCTAGTAAACCTTCACGAGACTATAACTCGTCCACTAGGGACACCTAGGGGTTTAAAGGCTTGTTATTTATGCTAAAAGTGACCGTAGCCTCGACGACACGGAGTTGTTGTATTTTATTATTGTTTTGTTTGATTTGCTCGAGGACTAGCAAAGTCTAAGTGTGGGAATCGATAGGTGTAGAATACACCGTATTTACTATATAGAGTTTATGCTTTCTTTGCTATTTTTCGTGTGAATTATGTATCTTATGTTTGCTTTTGAGTTATTAGGTGCAATGGAGTCGCACGGAGGAAAAGAAGAAGAAATTATCCAAATTGGGCCAAAGGGCGAAATTGTCATCTCACAAAGTAGCTATAGGTGGAGCAGTCGAAACGCGGCAAGGGAGCGGAAGAGAATTAGGCCGTCGGTTACATTTTGGAACCGACAAGCCAAAGCAATTGGAGGTGGCCCTTAACAATGAGTGGGTGCCTAGAGTCATGACTGGTAACCCCTTATCCATCTCATTCGAGTGGGAATAGCCACCTCCTTTCCTACACCCTAGATCGAAACTTTCAACTTCAATTTCTTTTCAATCATTATCTTCACTCGAAATCAATGGAGAGAAGAGAGAAAAGAGTAACGATTTCTTTGAGATCGTTCAAACATTGAGAGATCGAGAGGGTGGTGTGCTAACTCGTGGGCTGCTGCTTCCATGGCAGAGATCGAAATGCGAGAAGATGAGTTTGGTTGAAGAACAAAAGTAACGAATGCTGCTGTTGGTTCTGGTTTCTGAGAGCTGAGAAATTCGTGGAGGTTCAATGGAAGGGTGAGACGATGAGTGATCTCAGAGATCAGATCTTGTTCTTGGAGATGAACGAGATGGATTTAGGGTTGAAAATCGAAGGTGCACTGAGTGCGTGGTCGTTGTTGAGTTGAGAGAGGATTCATGAGAGAAATACAGGGAGGATTTGAGAAGATGATTGAGCGATTGATGCTCGAGTCGAACAGGGGTTTCGATTCCAATTACTATGGTTGATAAATTCTGGTTCAATTGAAGTTAGGGTTGGAGAGAAGAAGCGTGATGAGCTGAAATGGAGAAAATGAGATTTTAATTGAGCGGAAGGGTATGAAGATTGTCGCCAAGGCAAGGTGATGTGGAGAGGAATGGAATGGATTTGAGTCTGCCGATTCAAGGTTTTGGTTAGTAATCGAGTTCGTGAAGAAATTGAAAACATGGGTTTTTGTTGAAGTTCAAATCACGGTGAAGAAATCAATAATCAAGCTCGGGTCATGTTGTTGAGCTTGTAATAAGGAGGTGAATGTGCCTTTGGTGATGACCATTCTTGCAAGAAATGATGGTGTAGTCTTTGTGAGCCGGGGACTATAGATGGCAAGTTGAAGCCGAGAGATGGTGGATTGTGATTGAAGCAGTATCATAGACTCGGGCTTGTGATGCCGAGAATTGGAGCACCGTGGAGCCGTGCAAGTGGCTCATTGGTGGTGATGATGTTGGCCGCAGGTGATGGAGTGAAGTTCATGGCTCAATTGAGAAAATGGTTATGAAGTGGTTCGCATATGGAAGGCCCTGGTGAAAGCCGGAGCCGTAAGTTGCTGCAGTTTTGGTACTTTTTTGTGGCTGTGCTCAGTGGATTCGAAGGAGTTGTTTGCTGGTGCTGTTGAATAGGAGCTTCAGAAGAACTGGCAGATGATGGTTGTTGCTGCAGGGAAGGTATCTAAAGCTACAGACCAGGTTGAGAGGCAATGCAATTGCAGAGATTGGGTTGAAGCCAAATGAAAGGTCAGATTGCTGGTGTAGCCATTATAATGGGAAGTGAACCGGTAATGCACTGTGGATGGTGTTCTTGAACAAGGTGAGGGCTCAGTGACTGCGGGTGTTTTAGCCATGGTCACAATGGTGTGGTAAGTGTCAGTGTAATGGGTCACCGAGGTGTTGGTTGGCTTTCGAGATAGCAGTGTGGCTCAATTGGCCTTGTTGTGGCAAGACTTTGGTTTGTAACTGAGCCAGGAAATGGGAAATAAGGAGCAAGTGATGAATCGGATGCAATTGGGTTCGATGGCACCGATGGTGGTGTTCTTTTTTTTGGTGAAGTTACGAGGTAAGTGAAGACTTGAATGTCTTTGAGATAGATGATGAGAAGGCAAGAAATGATGCGAGAAAAGTCGAATGATGCGATTCAGGATGGCTTGAGTTGTGAGCCTTGCTTTGGTGTTGAAGCTACAAGAGATGCAGGATTAAGAAGATTGGTGGTCTTGTTGTGGTATTGCAGGGTCTGCCGGGGGTAAGGTGCAAAATGATGGCTTGAATGAATATGGAAAATGGCAGGTCTGTATGTGCAGTGGAAGTTGCAGCTATGGCATGATCAGTCATCATGGCGCATCACAAAATTCAGTCAGCGCAAAACGTGTACCGACAAGTCACCCAGCTTAGCCACTAACACATCCGACTCATGAACCCGACTCGCCTCGACCGGAGTTCAACCGATCCAACCCGGTTTGACCCGATCCAACTCACCCGGTTTGACCCGATCCGATCGACTGCGTTGACCCGTGTGGGCGGACTTTGCGAGTCCTGGGCTGATTTCCAGCGATTTTCCTACGGGATTTCCGCCACAATCCCGCACTTAGGCGACCGTTTTTGGGGCGTATTTTCTACAGGTTTCTCATCCTTGTGGGCTTGGTGGACTCTCACCTAATGGACTTTGAAGACTAAACCTAATTTTGGAAGGAGAGAAAGACTATAAAAGGGAGGTTTTCTACAACACATAAGATATCTTTTTGCTTGGAATTTTTTGGGGAGCCACTTTTGTTTACACTTCTAGGGTTTGGTTTTGTTCTTCTTCTTCTTTGTTTATTATTGAATATTGATGATGATGAACCCATAGCTATGAGTAGCTAAACACCTTATTGGTTATGGGATAAAAGTTGATTTCTCAACATGTTTTTGATTCAATGAATTAGTTTTGTCTCGGTAATTATTGTTTGTGATTCACAATTAATAGTGTTATAAGATTTGAAAACTTGTTAGGTTGAGTCCGGAATCAATCCGATTTGTGTTCATCTCTAGAGCTATATTAGGGTTTTCAATACGAAAAAGTTGTTTATCCCTGATTCTAAGTAGCATAATTGTGGTTAGTGCTTGTAGTGATACATCCTACTAGTCACAAGTGAGTCATAACTTTTGTTAAAACGTCTAGTGCTTTTACACATTCGTTTGCATTGATGAGTCTTATTCCATAAAACTTAATGCTCTTAGGGGAGTTAAACTTAATTGTGCTTTTACACTTTAGGTTGCTTTCGACGAAGAATTCACATATGCATCTTTTAATGTGGTTGTGATGAAAACGGGGAATTAACGGGTTATACTTGCGATCAAGATATCCTAGGACTTTTAATAAATACGAGATTAAAATACCAATTCTAATCATTGATGAAAATACATGTTTGTGAATGATACTATCCCAGTGACCAATATCTTCTCCTTATTGATTTCTCAAACTATTTACTTTGCTTTCAACTACTTTTATTTCTTAAACAACAAACATACCTCAAGTTATTTTAGAACCGAAATTTACATAACAACAAACGCCTCTCTCATGGATACGAACTCTTCCTTACCTTGTGCTTCATTTAAATTTAGTGCGTAAGAAAGTGAAATTATATTTGACGGATTGACAACCGGTCAATTTCAAACCATGGTTTGAAAACTATATAAAGGAGAACTCTAGCAACTGGTAAAATTAATCCCCACACCTCTTGTGTGTTACTAGTTGCATAACTAGAGTCGATTCTCCTTTAACATTAGGTTTCTATCGAGACCCTGTAGATTAACGACTTCAAAGAATTTAATGAGATTGTGAAGCCAGACCCAACTATTTTATTTGTAGTTACGTGTTCTGATCTTGTCCGATTCTATCGTATTGAGTTCTACTGAAATAATTGACTCGAGATTAATTTCTCCGATATGCAAGATAAAAGTAATCACAAACATCTTAGTCTCATCGTTTGTGATTCCATATCTTGTTTCGCTAGTCGATTAAGATTATTGTGAGGTGATTGATAATACTAGGTTGTTCTTCGGGAATATAAGTCTGGTTTATCAATTGGTTCTGTTCACCTTGATTTATCAAAAGATTTTAACAAAAACTCTGGGTATTTCTGTGGGAGACAGATTTATTCAATTTATAGACTTTTCTGTGTGAGACAGATTTGTTTATCAAGTCTTCGACTTTGGGTCGTAGCAACTCTTGGTTGTGAGTGAGATCAACTAAGGGAATCAAGTGTGTAGTATACTACTGGGATCAGAGACATAAGGAATGCAACTATACCTTGAATCAGTGTGAGATTGATTAGGGTTCAACTACAATTCAAAGATACGAAGTTAATTGGTAGTAGGCGAGTATGTAGCGGCTTAATACGGTGTGGTGTTCAACTGGACTAGGTCCCGGGTTTTTCCGCATTTGCGGTTTCCTCGTTAACAAAATTAGGTGTAATGCGTATTTATTTCTTTTCCGCATTATATTTTGTTATATAATTGAAATATCACAGGTTGTGCGTTAAGATCAATCAATTAGAATATCCAACCTTTGGTTGTTGATTTATATTGATTGACACTTGAACATTGGTATTTGGTACCGTTAAAGTTGTTTCACATAATAATCGGGCTCATGGATTTCTATCTCTTTTGATTTGCTCATTACATTGTGAAACAAAGATATTAAACTTTTTGATATACTTTACTCTATATTGAGTCTGACTGTCTAGTTGATTCTCTAGAAAGTATATTGGAGTAAGTCCTCTCAGATTTCCAAACGAGTTGTTGGGTGTGGTTGTTAGACCCCCGCATTTTCAGTTGGTATCAGAGCAGGCAAACACATTAAAGACCTCATAAGTCTGTGTTTGTAGAGATCTGATATGGACAAAGGTGCTATCTCTACAAACGTACCACCAGTCTTCGATGGCTCAAATTACTTGTGGTGGAAAATTGTTATGCGTGCCTTTCTTCAAGTGCGTGATTTTCAATCATGGGTATATGTAGTTAATGGCTATGATGCTCCCGTTGTGGCAATAGGAAATGCGACCGTTACAAGGAATATTGGTGCATATGACGCTGCCGAGATACTTTGTCGCAAAGCAAAATAAAACAGTTTGAATGCCATCATACATGCCATTACCCCAGATCTTCAGCACCATGTGACTACGTACACTAGGTCTATAGATGCTTAGGGTATCTTAGAAACCGTATTTGAAGGAAATACAGTGAAAAGGAAGCCAGGATTCAAAACCTAAATTCCGATTGGGAAAACCTGCGTATGGCAGATGAAGATTCATTTGATGAGTTTAATCACAAAGTGTCTGAAATTTTCAATGCATCCTTTGCATTGGGTAAGACTATTACTGAAAAGGATATTGTGATGAAAATTCTCAGATATTTGTCATCTAGATACGATTCTAAGAAGCATGCCATCGTTTAAGGAAATAAACTTGATACTCTTTCCGAAGTACTCTTGTGGGAAAGATTAAATTACTGGATCTTGATCAGAATACAGTCAGAACTTCTGCATTCAATGTTGTGACCATTGCAAGTGAAGCTTCTAGCTTGTCATGGGCTGATTGAAAAGACGGGGGTACCTAAATATACCTCAATCTAAAACTTTTCCACCTATAAGTCCTTTCTCCGGAAGTGGTTGTCTATGGACTGAGTCGAGACAATACAACTAATCGGTTCACTCTTCGTGTGATCGTCTATGGATACGAGATCGAGACAATACGACAACAAGATAACTTGTATGATTGACTATGGATACAAGATCGAGACAATACAACAACGAAGTATGTTTACTTGATAAAAGGTTCGGACTTAACCAAACACAATAGTATTGCTATCAAGTAAATAAGAATTAACATTTGTGTATTTTACTTCTAATTATAATAAAACAATTATAATTCGGAAATAGAAAAGTAAAAGACACAAGCAAGATTTTGTTAATGAGGAAACCGCAATGCAAAAAACGTCGGGACCTTTTCCAGAATTGAATACTCTCAGGATTAAGCCGCAATACAAAATCTAAACCAACTTCGTATAGTTGAGACCAAACAACTAAACCTATAGTTCACCTAGTTCCGTCTGTATCCTTGCGCCTCCAACTTGCAATAAGTCACGCACGTGGAACAATTCCTTTGGTTCATATTCCAAAAAGTAAAGGAACAACAAATCTGTTTGGTAACAACTCTTTTCAAACAAGTGATATGAGTTTGACAAAAGGCTCTTCCGTTTATCCCAATAAACTCCTTTGTCCGTGTTAGATCATAGCTCGGTTGAAGCCACCAAGCGTTGGTATGTCAAGTTTGGTTGTCATATTTTAGTGAATCAAAACTCATGTTAAGATTCGCTTGATTATGTACAAGAGCCAACTTGTATAGGTTAGCTTGAAAGTATTAGGATAATGAGACTTTACAAGTATTGCGAAGACTTGAAGATGTGAAGAAGCAAGGAGATACAACGACAACGATCATCCTTCCACTTGAGGTTAGTGATATTTGACTTGAACTGCTTTCATTCCCTAACGTATCTTTCAAGTCGTGCATATTGAAAACAAACTGCGAAGAATATTTGAACTCTAGATAGACATAGTATTAAGGAATACAATACGAGGTTTATTGCTTAACCATTAAACTTTGTAGATAAGACATCGTCATAATCATTTGAATGCTATTGTGATTATGTATGGGTATGAGGTGAGGATTTCATCCTAGGGAACAATGTTTTACATGTGTTCTAAGGAAGTAAGTTCATAAACTTGTTTGTGAATAGAAAAAGAAATCGAGCGTTATTGGGATTGTTATTCATTGCATATCTTTTGAATACCCAATATGTGTGATTTATTATAACCGTTCATGACTCGTTGTGTTCTTGGTAAAACTATTCGCAAAGGCCTGACATACGTATTGGTATGACTTTTATTAGTGAAACCGACCTTAAGTAATCACCTGAGATGGTATGATCGGGTTTGTGATTTTATGTATGACCAAATATGGGAAAGGGGAACCGATCCTAGTAAGAGGTGCAGTACATCACAAAGGGGAACCGATCCTTATATGAGGTGTAACAAGGTTTATAGCAGAAAGGGGAACCGATCCTATGGACATGTGCAACACTTTTTTAAGCAAAGGGGAACCGATCCTATGGACATGTGCAACACATATAAGTTAGATACCATACATATGTGGGGAACCGATCCTAGTACCTAGTCAACCGAATTTTGGAAATCTAGTGTGACTATGCACACTACTCACATAGAAGTGTAAACAGAAACTTGTTTTGGTAGAACCGTTAAAACCATGATTTGTGATTGAATGTTATTTGATCAATCACATAGTTCTTGAAAGTCAGATGAACCAATTCTAAACTTGTTTGTAAGTGTGGCAAATCGGTTTCAAGGTTGTAAGTGTGAAAGAGAACTTACAAAGTTAAGATGTCGACATACTTTGAACACGTGCTATGCATGTTTATTATTTAATTGTTCAAAGTTATTCTTTAATAGCTAAGGGAAGAGAATCCCAGGATTGAAACATAAATAAGTTAAGAATATTTTAATTAAGTTTATTAACTTCATTTTTAGGAAAATAAGAATTAGTAATGTGCATTTACTAATCAGAGATTTTCTGAGAGATTTCGATCATTATTTTTGATGACGAGCATTTCCGAAATTATGGAAACCGAATTTTGTGCTTTAATGAATATCTTGAGAATATTTTCGGTTTTGGAAATTCCTTGGTGTCCAAACTTCCTTGTCTATAAGTACTTGAAGTTTGCCTTTCTAGAAAACTAATCCTTCGTAACAACAAACTACTTCTTGTTGTGTTGCTACTGGTGAAGCCGCCTATTCGGAGAGGAGAGTAACCTAATTAGGCATAAATCTCTTCGACCGCTAAGTTTAAATTCTTCTTTGGGATTGAGAAGCTCTATTAGTACCGTTGGTGGGAAACTAGATGATTACGGTTTATCTTTTATTTTCATTGATTTGATTGACTAACGGTGGTTGAACTTTGATTGCACCTAGTTTGTTTATGCTTGAGAATCTTCTCTCTCGATATAAGATTCACTCAAACTAGTTCGAAGTTTCGACATGGATCTTTAGACCGTTGATTGTTCTAAAGACGATCTTGTGATAATCCATTGTTAATGTACTCCGCTCTGTACGTGATTGATCACAAGAGATTCAAGTGATTGTGTGCAGTGTTTATTGAAGATCTAAGAAGATTTGAAGACAAAGAAGATATTGAAGATTTCGATTTGTGGGTTCATAATCTTTGGTGCACAATACTTGTTTCAGTAAAAAGAGGATCCAATTAATAATAGGGTTATCCTTGTGATAGATTGGATTGATTAATTGATTAGATCGGCATCAACACAATTCTTTGGATTAAGAGTGTTGTTCGCTTAATCTTAAACGATTACTTCGGTAATTTAACATAAGATAGATCTAAGGACCCGACGGAGGATTTTATGTTAAAATAAACAGAAGAGCCTTTGTCCAACTCATATCACTTGGTTGAATAGAGTTGATACCAAACAGATTTGTCGTTCCTTTATCTGTTTGGAATACGAACCAAAGGAATTGTTCCAAGTCGTGACTTAGGTGGAGCGTGGGAATACAGAGACGGAACTAGGTGAACTATAGGTTTAGTTGCTTGGTCTCAACTATACGAAGTTAGGTGTAACTTTGTGTAGCGGCTTAATCTCGAGAGTATTCAATTCTGTACAAGGTCCCGGGGTTTTTCTGCATTTGCGGTTTCCTCGTTAACAAAATCTTGTTGTGTCATTTACTTTATATTCCTCCAATTATAAGTAACAAAGATTTACAAGTATCATCCATAAGAAAATCAAATATATTAGGTTTTTTAACAAAATTTACACTTTTGGAAGTAATGAGGACAACTGGAAAATGATCTTTAGCAATGGGACATAAGTGATAAACATGATAGTCAGGGTATAGTCGAAACCATTTATCATCCCCTATAAATCTATCTAATCTCTCCTGAATTAGTTCAAGGCCATGTTTCTTATTGGTCCATGTAACCGGTTACATGAGAAGCAGGGGCAGAGCCAGCCCATTACAAGGGTATACACTTGCACCCCTGTCCAGCTGGTTCCAAATCCTAATTTAAGACCATCCGAAAAAAAATTACTATCTACAAGCCTAATTTGCTTATTTGCATCCCTAATTTTTTTTGCAATCCGAAAGTAAATTTTTGCACCCCGTTTCAAAATTCTTGGCTCCGCCCTTGATGAGAAGCAAACATCTTGTATCCCAAGAGCATTAACAAAGTCCTTAGCAGTGTCTAAAGTAGTGTGAGATTGGGAGATACCACCAGATTTTCGGAGGGACTTTGGATGAAATTAAAGTCTCCTAAAAAGATCCAAGGATAGATAATGGGAGTTGTAAAATCCGATTGAGCATCTTTATTACCATTTGGTAAGGCTCCATACATGTGCATTTGTAGATGGGGAAAAACTATTCGACTGGTTTTTAGGGAATGGAGAGGCGGTAGTGACAGGAGGCTCCTCAACCGAAGCGAACTTCCTAACCTCAAACGAGATGCACTACAAGGGAGTGCTTTGAGTTCGAGAGATCAATCAGAGGACTCCGGCCTAAACCAAGATAATGGTCGTTCCATAGTCAATTGATTACAAAGAGGGAAAAGGGTTGATCCGTATGAGGGAAGCCGAGAAGTGTGTGAGATCAATGATGATCAAGGATTGTGAATGTGTTTAAGATTTTTGTAATCTTTCTGTGAACTATTGAGTTCGAATAAGTTCTGGTCGATTAATGGAATTCTTGAGAGTGATTGCTCGAAAAATTGTCTGTCCTTCAATCGTGGATTCAGAGACTTATTTATATTGCCAGAATAGTAGACACATTGATCTCCAGTAAGTGTGATGGTTGATCGAGTGAAAGACTGGGAAAGTGGGAAATCGTGGTTTAACTAGTTCCAGGTCATGCAGAGACTTGGTTAATTGTCCACCCATTACTTTGCTAACTCCTCAACTGCTTGCACGACTTACTCACATTTATCATCGTGGATGAACACGTGTTGTAGGCCGCCAGACCAAAACCCTAATTAATATCCCCCATGTGACGTGATTGATGTCTCACGAACGTGGAGTCCAAAAGCGAGCGTGTATTTGATTAATCGATCGTTTACTTGATTAGACGATGGGTCTAAGTATTGTTGATCGAGCATGATTCTTTGAATGCTTTAGGATTCATGAATGGAACATGTCCTGTGGGACGTATAGTTCTCGAATGAATGATGTTGATATTTCTCACGAGCATATATTGTCTGATGAATCGTTGAATATTGATAGTTGAATCAATGTTCGAGCATCAGTAAATTACTGAATATTGATAGTTGGATCAATATTCGAGCATTTGAGCAAGTGTTCGATAAATTACTAAAAATTGATAGTTGTGTCAATATTGAAACAGTAAGAGCAAGTATTTCTCATTCGATAAATTATTGAATATTGATAATTGGATCAATATTGAGCATTTGAGCAAGTATTGCTCATTCGATGATTTATCAATATTGATAGTTGAACCCAATATTAAAGCAATTGAGCAAGTATTGCTCATTCTATAAATTATTGGTAGCATTAATAATAAAATATTAATTAAAATATTGGTAGCGAGGACCGAATATTATATAATTAACTCAGATGTCGATTGTTGGATTAACATAGAATTATTAGTACTTGAACTTGCTCAGAATTATGATTTGCAGGGCATTCGTTCGAAACCCTAATTTTGATCAATTGATGATTTACTGAAAATAGGTCACTGAGTGAAGGAGTGACTGGCTACATGGGATGATGGCCGACCATGTAGCGCTCGAGCTCTTGAGTGAGCATGAACCAAATTCCTTTGTTGACCGATCGGTGAAAGGATGATTAAACTTATTTGGGTTTAATCATTTATTAATAGTGCTCGTATGAGCGTTAGGTAGTAAGACCTAGTTATGGAGAGATGAGGGATCGACCAAGGGGTCACGGACCTTCCCTTGGTGGAAGTGGGACCAGCTGACGGTCGATTGAGCGAATCCCAAGTTGGTTGGAGAGAGTTTGAACCCAATATGAGCATTTGTCAGCAAATTAGGTCAAAATTATGAAGATGTGTGGGACCGGCTCCTTGCAAGCCGTAGGGTCGGTCAAGGCAGCACGCGTGTATCATCATAATGTCCGTGTCTCAGTCCTGATAGTTTTGGTATTTTCCTGGTGCACGTTTGAGCAATATCTTGGATTTTCAGATGAGTTTGATCTTGACTGAAACTCTCATTTTTGCTCGAATGAGCGAGTAGAACTTCGCTCATGAGACCGGTATTTTGAGAATATTAAAATAATAATATTTTAATATTTCACGTGAGCATCCTAGTCGGTCAGGTGACCATTTGGATTTTTGGTTTTTTCGTTGTTTAAGAAATATTTGAGAAAATATTGAAAAACTAGGGTTTTCGCTCAAACGATGGAGTTCCATGAGATGATGAAAATAATAATATGAGAAAATAAGGGATTGTAATGTGTGGGACCGGACACGTCTAGGGCATGGCCGGTCGGCTAGGTAGCCCGGTCCCGTGACACCTTTCCCTATTTTTGTTCGATGAAAGTATGGAAAAACTAAAAGTTTCCCTCAAACGAGGGAGTTTGCTCAAATGAAGGAGTTTCCATAAGATGAGGGAAACAAATTAAAACAAATAAAATAATAGGATAGGGGACTGGCCACGGCGGCATGACCGGCCGGCCGGTGGGCTAGGTCCCGCCTCTTGTTTATATTATTTTCTTCATAAGTTCCTCGTTTGTCCATGTTTTCGAACGTGCGTTCGTGCGTTTAGGTGCTCGTTCGTGCACTATTGTCAAGTACATGATGTGTTTTTGAAAGTTGTAGAAAAAGTGGTAGTAAAGATTCGTTCAACTCGGACTTGTGGAGACTCGATTCTAGACTTACATATTAATTATAATAAATATATACAAAAAGATGATAGCAATATCGGGAGAAACTGGGATTCAGGATTCCACCATTAGTCAAAATCAATTGGTTTATATATTGGTTCTTAACAATTACAACTCTTTTGTAGACTCTTTTTCTTTGCCAAAAGTAGATTTTATAAAGAATTAGATGTAAATCATAAGCATAGCGCATCAAGAGTTCTTAGACTAAGTATACACTAACAAACAAAATCACAAATAATCAATGAAAATCATAAATCAATTAAAAATAAGTGCAAAAGTCATAAAGAATCAAATATAGTTACCAAAAAATTGTGAAATAGGGCTTCCTCCGTCATCCCAGTGTTGGGGTTTAGCTCTTCATGGTGAAAACACGCTCAAAATATAGAAACATGGCTCAATAGGTGTTTTTAATGAAGAATTAATAATACAGCGGATTTGTAACGCTTAACTGGTGTTACAGAGGTTATCACACGAGTTCTAAGATTTGTAGAACAACGATAGTTTTATGGTGTAGCAAAAGCTGATCCACTTCTCGTTCGTCTAATGTTCTTGACTTTTTTCCTTCTCCTTCGAAAGTGCGTAAAACGACTGGCTGACTTTCTTCTCTTCTCTGCTAACTCCACTTGCGGCTTCCGTATCGACCCCCAACTCCCGATTCCCATTCTCGCAATCGAGCACCTTATATATAGACACAATAACCAAAAATACCAAGAAAATATCGTCTTTTCCTCCACGGCAAGCCATGATATTATTTCCATTTTTATTTCTTATTTACGCGTCAATCACATATTCTGGGTTGTTCGGATTTGCAAATATAGAATGAGATCATAGGGAGGATATCTTGCATGTTTTGTTTTACTCGTAACTTCCCACAATAACCAACTCCGAGAAAAACTCCACTTCCCCGTTTGGATAATACCAAATTCACGAAAATTTGGTCCCTTTTAATCTCCCAAATCACGTCACTCCTCATGGTAAATAGGTAACGAGAATATCGCATCAAATTAACCCTTGAAACTCTCCAAAATGTCGAAACAGAGCACGCAAGTTCTTCTTCTCACTTTCCCTATTTTTGTGAATCATATATGGAAATTTCCTTCCCTTTCGAAACCAATACGTGCACATCTGTTTTGTTGCAAGAGGGCCATACTAATCCAAATCCGTGAGAAAATCGGAATGAGAATATCGTCCAAAATCTGTTTCGAGAGAATACGCAGGGAATAACCAGCTTTTTGAACGTGACATTTCCCGCATATGTTTTGCATCAATCGGGTTATCCAGCCAATTCTGGTTGAATCTAACACCCATTCATAGCCTGTATTGTAGTTGCAGGAAATCCTACACTATACCCCTCACTAGAATACACACAATTAAGTCATTTTAAGATGAACAATTATGATTCTTATTGATTGAATTCTTGAATGTTTACAATATGAAATAGAAATGAACTATAGAATTACAATCATTCTAAAACTTTCTCTCTCCTAATGACTTGCTTAACCATTCAAAAAGAACTCTATTTTCAATCGGCCTGATCAACTCTTTATATAGGGTATTACATAATGGATGACAGCTAAGTTGTCCTTTATTTTCGGGAATGACTTGCGAAATATCGCAAGTGTACAAATATATGATCTCGCGACACTCCTAAATCTCGCTAAGTCTTCACACCTTTCTCATGTTCTGGCTGTCGTCATCCATTGCGTCATTTATATTACTTCCCTGCGACGCCTTCGCAATTCTGTCGTTTATTAATCTCGCGAGGTATTGATGTTGCGATATTCTGATCCTACATCTTGCCTCTTCTCATGTCTTTCTGCGAAGGAAGAGAATTTCATGAGAATTAGTATTTTTTAAAATGCCGCAACTGTTCATATTTATCTGTTACTATCCCGTTCTTCTACACAGAATTGATTACGCGTGTTTCTTCTTCCACTCTTTTCTTGACACGTTTCTTTCAACCGTTTTTTCTTGACCATTCACGTCCCCTCTCGCATTAAATGCATTTATCTTCTCGAGAATTCTTCTCTATATATAGTTTTCTCATCCTCCTCTTCTTCTTTTTTACTTTCTCTCACAACTTTTCTTCACTTCTCCTCTCCGCAATTTGCGTTTCCACTCTTGTAAATCTTCCTTTCCTTCTTTCTCTTGATCTTCAATTCTTTAATCATTCCCATAATCTAAAAATGGCTCCACCTGGTCGTAGATATGAGACCCTTTTGAATGAAACTCAAAAGAATTTACAAGAGAGGGGTTTCACCCTATCAACCATTCCTGATCACGAATCTTCATCTATTCTTTCTGCAAAGTTGTTTACTGATCATCAGTGTGATGATCAGAAAATCATAATCTCGCTAGGTCAAATCCTCGCAGGTCTTCCCATTCCTCTCTACAATCCCGAGATGCCTTTGTTCTATGAAATTCTTGCTCATGAGAAATTCTCGCGAGCTATTTATCAATTAAGTGGTGATTGCATCCGTCTAATGCTTGAATTCGCCAATCGTGGCGCTGGTAAGGGGTCTTTATATCCTGATGACGTCAAAGATCCTAAATTCGCAAACTTAGAAATAGTCCTGAAAAGTACATAGTAGAAAACTTTTTTTGAAAATTATGAAGTGATAAATATGAAGAATGATAAATCTCATTTGGGGTGCTCGATGAAGAGAAAAGATAATATTCCCAATGGACAAGTCGCTTATGCAAGATATTGATTGGCACTCGGGCAAGAATAATGTTCCTCGATACTCCAAAGATGAGAAGTGGTGTGTTGTTCCGCTATTTTTGAATGGACCTTATATTTCAGGTTCCCATATACCCCCGCGAATCTCATGATTATCATCCTTGGGAATTTAAGTGGCCCGAAAAGGCAAAAGAGGTATGTTTCCTATTTTTGGTTCGCTTTGCGATATTTCCTTCCTCTTATATTTACTAAGCTTGCAAAATTTTCAGATTATCAAATTGAGAAAGAGTTATGAAAGACGTCCAAAGGCGAGTACTCTGGCGATACTCCGATCAATCACGGATGAAGTAAGAAATACTTTCTTTTGCTATTTTTAACAATATTGTTGCCTCTGTTTCTTATCTTCATTCGTGTGCGAAGGTTGGTGTCGAAATTATCGAAGAAGAAGAATTTCCCGAAGTTGCGAAGGTCAAGGGAAAAGGCAAAGGTACTTTCCGCAAGGGGAAATCCACTGTCCCACCTTCCAAAAAACGGAAGGTTCATTCTTCTCCTCATTCCAGTCCTTTTCCCAATGAAACTTCTGATGAGGATGATAACAACGCGGGAGAAGATCAATCAACCGAATCCCCTATGGAGCAGTTATCCAATATTTTTTCGATTTCATGCAAGGCCTTGGAGATGATCACCTTTCCGGTACATGCGAGGCTCTTGCAAATATATGTGATGCTACCTTGTTAGAGGGCAACGATTCTCTTAAAGGGGTTTCTAGATCTGTAACTCCTAGCTTTTTAAATGCACTTGGTGCCTTGGTATGTCTGAACTTCTATTTTTCTTCATAATTTTACTTTAAAGTCATATCTTAACAATTTCTTTATCTTTCTTTGCAGGCTGGAAGAGCTTCTTTTGATGTTGCCTCAGACCTTGAGAAGAGGTGCAACAATCTTGAAAAGAAAAATCTTCAACTTAAGGAGAAGAACAAAGAACTAGAAGTTGAATTTGCGACATCTCGCAAGAAGAATGAAGATGAGGCTGCTGCTCTTCGCGAAAGAATTCAACAACTGGAAATTGAGTCGTCTACTCAGAAGAATAAAATTTCTACTCTTCAAAGCGCTAATCAACAACTTTATGGTACAAAATTCTTCTTTTTTTCCTTGTTTTTATTTTGTCATTTATTTTTCTTTGCCTGACTTATCATTTTCGCAGACATATATAATCTTTCTAAAGAAGCCATTTTTCTCCATTCATTTCCCGAGCCTATGGATAATGATGCTCTTCTCGCTCATCTCAACGAATCTTTAAGTAGTTCGTCAAACAAAATTAATTCTCTTCCATTAAATGAACTTCAAACCAAATTTCGTCTCTTAGAGATTGAGCATAAATCTAGTTTAGGTTTAGCCAACCGATTTAAACGTATGTATCTTGATTCCCATGAGAAAACCAATATTTTAAGGAAGAAAATTAGTAGCCTTATAGATGACAAAGATCGCATTGCTAATCAAGGTGCACAGGCATTAGCAAAATTTCAAAAAACTCTTCTTGAAGTCCAAATTGAACGAGATGAATCTCTTCGCCAAAATGCCATACTTAATGAGCGAGAAAATCAAATTCGTTCACTTCTTGTTATAAATAGTGACGATGAATTCGCTTGGGCTATGAAAGTTCTAGATAATGCCGAAATAATTTAGGTGTTAACGTCGTCTTCATGTTGAACATACTACCTTGGTTAAAGATATGATTTAGAGAAGGTTGTTAACCTGTTCTTCTTTACTTTACCACTTCTTATTTGTGAAACCGCAACTTTTAAATTACCGATTCATTATCATATGTTCGCGCATGTAAAGAGGCTGAGAAGAGATATCAAACAAGGATTAAAGAACTTGAATCTGAAAAAGAACAACTCGCAAAGGATCTCTCTCTCTTCGCAACAACAAGTATTCCAATTGAAGAAGCAATTGCAAACTACTTGGAGATATTTTAGTGGCCAAAAACTTTGATAAAATTTCAATAACGACGCTTTAAATAAAATTCGTTCATTTTAGATTTTCGCAATCAAACTATTGAGACAATTTAAAAGGTTTTGATGACCATCGCATTCCTCTTTCTTCATATCCTTGTCTTCTTGATGAAGTTCTGCAATCAAAAATATGCCTTTTCGGACGTCTCGATAGTGAAGCTAGCGAAGAAGAGGAGTTTGATAAAGAGTTCGATGAAAAGAAGAATGAACTAAGAGATAGCTCCATTTTTTTTTTCTCTTCTTCTAATATTTGTACATTTATCCTTTTAGCCCTCCATTTTTGTAATTTCTCACTGTAAATCTATCATATGAAAATAAATAACAAGTTTTTACTCTAATCATTCCCATACTTGCCTCTGTTATTTATTTTCACATGAGAGATTTAATCAATAATCTTTAAGTAATCATATGTCTTTGTTTTTGTTGATTGCTAACTCTTCAAATAAATTTAGAAGTATAGCCATTTTTGCAAGCTTATTTGCTTACTCAATTTCTTGTGTGGTCTTATTTTTATTTATGTTGATATTCATCATTGCGACAAGATCGCAGGACGTCTTTACATTTTCATGTAATGACCCATTGATCTTGCCTTATCATTTTTTGTGTGGTCTTATTATGCCCTCCTAGTTAAAGGTCTTATTTTGCCACCCCTCATTTTTGCGTCAATGTGACAGATCTAAATGTTCTTTCGAACATAAGTCCCATGACATTGACGTCTTGCAACAAAATCTAGGACGTCATTACACTTTCATGTAATGACCCATTGATCTTGTCTTATCATTTCTTTAGTATTGTTGCCTCTGCAGGATATTTTTCTTGCGACAATATGACAGGCCTAAATATTCTTGCGAACGTAAAGCCCCATGACATTGCCGTCTTAAGACACTTATCAGCTCCCTAATGGAGGGTGCCGCCCTTATCATCTCCCTGGTTGCCCCTCAAGGAGGCGTACATCGGCCATACAAGACTAGCTCCTCCCATCCGGTCTTAACAACAACCATTGTTTTCGCACCTCTTATCCCTTATACCTATAGGGTTTATGGTTACGAGATCGCACCCTAAGTGGAGTTTTCTTCGGGCCGAGTGCAAAGCATGTGCCAAGACTTGCCAAGAATGGCCGAGACACTTCAAATGCCCTGTGCACTCTTGGCTCAACCGTGTACCTCGGCGCCTTGGTCATACATCGACTCCTTGGAAGAGATCCTCGGGCCCAACCAGGGCAGTATAACCTTATATATATAGTTGGAAATCTAAGGTATCTCTCCGGATAGGCTTTCATGGGCCCCAAATCTCCATGACTCGGGTTCCGGGTGGTGTAACCTTTTCCCGAGCCATGTCAAGAGATACCCCTTATATGACGCACTTTAGGTCTTACATTTGCCTCTTACGAAATATCATTCGCGAACTAGGGTGTACGCCATAAAGGTTCGTCCCATTCACTCACTCTTTCATTTATGTCAATTTCTTCAATCATTCATTTTGGTTATCTCTTGTTATTTTGTTTTGCGAAACTATCGAAATTATCTTTCTTTGTTTGTTGTAATCTCATTTCAATTCTTTAATCAGATTTTCATACATTCTAGATAGCGAGATTCTCGCGCACTTCTTCTTCAATTATCATATTCCTTCTACTCTTGATATGCCTTTGTCATTTTTTTTTTTTTTTTTTTTTTTTTTGAACAATTATTCATTTCTTACACCTCTTACTTCTGGTGCTCTTTGCTTCTTCATTCATATTTTCTGACATTGCCTTCCCTTTTGCGAAACCGTCGCAATTTCCAATTGTTTCCAGGCATTGACTTTGTAATGTATCTTCCTCTCTTATTTCTATAGTGTCCACCATCAGTCTCTCTCTTCTTTGTTCTTCTTTTATGTTCTTCTTCCAATTTTTCTTTTGAGTTGTTCTTTCCTCGCAAGTCTCTACATCAACTACATAGCATTTTTGTCCTTCAATCCAGTCTCCCTTTATAACTCCAACACCGCTAGGGTGAGGAAACTTGATACACTGGTGATAAGTCGATGCTACACCATAATTTCATGTAACCATGGCCGCCCCGATCAATGCATTATAAGGGGATTCCACATCGACTACACAGAACAAAATTTCAGTTGATAACCCTTGCAATGGTATTCTCATATGAACTTCTCCTTTAGGCTTGTTCGTTGTGCCATTGAAACCATATATCTTATATGTTGAAGGTATCAAATCTTCATCCTTCCCTCCCATAGTCTTGTAAGTATGGTAAAAAAGGATGTTTACTGAGCTTCCAGTATCGATTAAGATTCTATTGATTGCCCAAGAATTTTCTACTTCATCATCTTCGCCATCAACAGGTTTTGGGTTAATTTCCAATCTCACAACCAATGGGCTATCATGCGTCTCCCTGCCTTCAGGTACCTCTTCTGCGGTGAAAGAAATAATCTGCATTTGCCATTCCTTTAATTGCGATGTTTTCGCGATGTTCATTACTTCTCTGTTATCAACATCTCTTGCAAAAACCCTACTGAGAACATTATCATGAAAATCTTCAATTGTTCGGTACGAATGTACAATGGAGTTGCAAAACAAATTTTTGGCTTTTGCTCCAACTTCTACTACAAATGTTTCTTTCCCTTTCGTTGTGTTTACTCTGTAAAATCTCTGGCGGTGGTGGTAATGGTTGAGTCTTCTCTTCACCTTTTAGGAAATGATTCAGATTCCCTTGGTCAATCATTCTGAGGATGATTCTTTTTATATTTCTGCAATCATTTGTTAAGTGCCCATGAAAACGGTGGTAAGAACAAAATTCATGACTTCTATCACCTGGTGGAGGTTCATTTCCCATGTTCCATGGTGTAGGTATGTTTTCCATCAATATTATAGCTTCCCATATTTTCTCCACACTAGCATTCAGTGGGGGCATCTTGATTTCTTCCCATACTACCCTGTGATTTCGTTGTCCTCCATGATAATTCTGCCTTCGACTTCCATAAGTTTCTTGTGGATGATCAAGCCTTTGGATCTTGTTATTTGCGCCCCGGTTGTAGAAGTTCCTTTCTCTTTCAAATTCTTCCTGATCGCGACTCCCCATTGCCACTAATTTTTGCTGACCATCATCTATCATCTTTTCTTGTTGCCCTTGCGAGGTGCTCGCTACTGTATTTATCAACTTTGGTAATAAACTTGCATTCGCATCATTCGAGCTTGTATTCGCAACTGGATATGATTCCATTTCATTTTGCCTTTCTTCTAGAGCAATATATTCCTCTTGAAGTTCTCGCAACTCAGTCATTGTGATTGTATTCTTGATTTTAAAGATTTGAATGTATAACAAATTTGTTGCGAACATAGCATTAATGAATGATAAGATGAGATATCTTTCATCCACTCGAAAGCCATATCGCTACACATTGTTTTCCACCTCACAGTCAGATGTTTCAAACTTTCGCCAACCCTTTGTTTTAGTCCAAATACATCTTCAATTCCCGGTCGCGAGGAATTATTACTTATATATGCCCCTAAAAATACAGCTTGTAAATGGTTGAATGATGTGATTGTGTTTCTTGGTAAACTCTCAAACCATTTCAGTGCTTCTCCTGTCAAACTCGATGCAAAGTATTTGCACAATATGGCATCATGATTTTCCCATTGTAGCATACATCTCACATAAGCTTTGATGTGTTGTATTGCACAAGTTGTTCCATCAAAAACGCTAGTTAACGCCGGTAGATTACACTTTGGGGGTATTCCTCCTAGTTGCACCTCTAGTGTAAATGGAGTTTTCGCAGCTTCTTCGATAGCCTCATCCAATTGTCTTCTTCCTCCTCCCCTTCTACTGTTCAACATTCCTCTCATTTCTGCCAATTCTCTCAAGATTTGTTCATTTGCATCAGAATTCGAATCTATTGGTCTTTTTAGTTCTGCCTCTCTTCTTCTGCGTTCATGTCTGCTTTGATTTTCTTGTTCATCATTCTCTTCTTTTCTTTCTCTGCGACCTTCTCCTTCATCTCTTTCACGAATTCGCACACCGTTATATCTATCATTTTCTCTTCTTGGTTGTCTATCATTCTCCTTTGTATTCTTTCATATTCTTCATTGATATTTCCATTGTTGCGATTTTGTTCTCGCCTTCTTTTCGATTGTCATGATTGTTCGGGCGAATTGCTTCTTCCAATTCCCGTTCTTCCATTTCTCGCTCTTAATCTTTCCCTTTCGCAAGCTAAGACGTGCTTGTTCAATATAATGTTTTTCAATTTCATCTTCAATCTCCTTTTGTTTCCTCCGTGTTTCTCTCCCATGCAGTATTCTTCTTCCTTCTACCTGATTTTCTTCATCAACTGGATTATTCTTCCCTTGACGCTGCCTATTTCCTTGATTTCCATCATTTTGGCCATTCTGTAGAATCTCAGGATGTGGGATATAACGATCTTCTATCACTTCTCTTCTTTCGCAATGTTCACCGAGATTTGGCTCTCTTTCTAGATTTTCTTCATTAACATTTTCTACAGGTAATGTTCTCCTTATTTCTTCTCTAACCGATCTTGATCTTGACCTTGTATTACTTCTCGATCTTCTATTTTGCAACCTCATATTTTCCATTCTTAACTCATGGTTTTGCCTTGTTAAATTCGCGCGTTCTTCCGCTTCTAACCGCCTTTCTTCATGTATTGTTTGCCTTAACGCCTCTAATGCTGCGATTTCTTCATTTCCATGAATTGTTCCTCCATTCTCTTCTCGGTTTCTCTCTTCTTGTCCATTGTTTATCAATTGTTGTTCTTCTTCACTTTCCTCCATAGAATCTGACCTCCATGTATGTACGCTCACTCTATCATAATCTATAACTCTGTTTGGTATTGGTTGAATTGGTGATTGAATTTGATCTTCTTCATTATTTCTTGCATTTACTCTTGAGGGTTCACCTACTTCATTTCTCTTTTCCCCGACTAATCTCCTGCTTCTTCTAACAGTTGTTGGTTGTTCTGATGCATTCCTTCTTCTAGCCATTTCTTAATCTCAGTAGGTTGTTGAAAATTATATGAAATTCCTTTCTTGTTACTCCCGATTCTTTCAATTCACAAGGTTGATCTTTACTCCTTCCCTGTTTCTAGCGCCATTATGTAGTTGCAGGAAATCCTACACTACACCCCTCACTAGAATACACACAATTAAGTCATTTTAAGATGAACAATTATGATTCTTATTGATTGAATTCTTGAATGTTTACAATATGAAATAGAAATGAACTATAGAATTACAATCACTCTAAAACTTTCTCTCTCCTAATGACTTGCTTAACAATTCAAAAAGAACTCTCCACTCAATCGGCCTGATCAACTCTTTATATAGGGTATTACATAATGGTTGACAGCTAAGCTGTCCTTTATTTTCGGGAATGACTTGCGAAATATCGCAAGTGTACAAATATATGATCTCGCGACACTCCTAAATCTCGCTAAATCTTCACACCTTTCTCATGTTCTGGATGTCTTCATCCATTGCGTCATTTATATTACTTCCCTGCGACGCCTTCGCAATGCTGTCGTTTATTAATCTCGCGAGGTATTGATGTTGCGATATTCTGATCCTACATGTATAGTCCTTACAGAATAATCCCGTGAAAATCAGCAATTGAATCTCGTTAAAAGAGGTCCAAATCATCAACCCTAATTCTGCCATTAAAACACCAATTTTTCCCGCCATTTTTCTTTTAAAACTTGGAGAAGGTGACCTCCTCTTATCCAGTCCCGGTCCGTGAATAGCAGGTGGCGTCCCCTTAGTAATTTGGGTGCCCCTTATCCACTACCGGGGTCCCTTTAATAATTCCTCCAGGGGCGCAAATATCACTTTTCGAGCAACTTTTCCCCCAAAAACTTATTTCTCCAAAAACACCTACAAAAACATAAAAAGCCAAAATAAGTACAAAATGAGCACTAACAAAATAGATAAATTAGATCAAAATAGACACATAAATGTGTCTATCGACACTTGCACATTTTCTTGGGGCTTACTCGGTGATGGTCCAGACACCCGAAAAGTGAATATTTATTACTAATTCACAGAATTCAGTCGGGAATAATCCATGAAAGCGGAGTAATAAAATGAGTTGAGTATTCATTATTACTAACCATGAATCCAAACGGGAATTCGGTGAACGGAGTAATGAAATATAATGGTTATCTATTACTAATCCATGAAATCCAAACCCGGGGGATTCAGGAACGGACTAATGAGATATAATAGATTGTTTTCTAGGAATTCAGGTGGATGAATGTCACGCTTAGAATTAATCTATTTGGCAGAACCGAGATATGAGATAATTGAAGCATCATATTCGTTCGAGGGGTGTATAGTCGGGAACAACGAGCGGCGTGACGTCCTGAAGGCGTTAAGCTCTCTAACAAACATTATGTCTAGAGAACCGCCCAATCATTAAGAGATTCTATACACGGTCTCTCTACGTGAAGTCGGTAACGGCGTGCGTGACGTCCCGAAGGGGCGTTAAGCTCTCTAACAAACATTATGTCTAGAGAACCGCCCAATCATTTTGATTCTATGTAGAGGTGATGATGAAATGTGTAAACCATCGAACACTCAGCCGGGGAGGCCTTTCGAGAAACATATTCATCATATCTCTAAGAGGAATGTTCGCTCATCAGATATCGTGAAACGGTTCACAGATCCTAAAATATGAATCGTCACATGCGTTCCTAAAGCCGGGTCAGAAACATGCAAGATTATCATGATTTTACGATTTTGACCCTTCTTTGAAAATCCGCCATCAACATTAAGTCCCTTGCTTAGTGAGGGACAGTCATGTTCTGCAGTAAGCATTAGATGGTGATTTTCCAGTAGACGAGATAAGTAGTTCTTAGTCGTACAAAGGAATTTTCAGAATCCCCGATTTGCTCCAATGATGTGATGTACGAGAAAATGCCCAGATAAGTACTCTGTCGGTATAATAGAGTGTCATCTCATGAGCACGGAGAGACGAGGCACTACTGATTTGGTCGGTCAGGTGTGTAGTTTTGGTCGATTTAGCGTTTACGAGCCCGACCCAAAAAAGGAATCCTTATTTTATTATGTTTTTGGAAATAAAATTGATATAAAAGGGAAGGAGCCCTAATTATTATTTTTTATTTCTCCTTGATTGACCGTCTAGCTCTTCCCTTCAATCCTTCACGTCCGAGCAAAGGTGGAAGATTTTTCTTCGGAGCTGTTATAGTCGGTGAACTTTCGACCAACTCCGGCTGATCAAAGGTTTTTTTTTTTTGTTCGTTCATGGGTTGTTCAAAACAAAATTTCATAAGTATAGTGCATGCATAGGTTTTATGAAAATTTGTTTTTTAGCAAACAAACGTCCGTCCGTCGGTTTAGGAAACGAACGATAATCCCTAATATGGAAGAGATATGTATATATTTTTTAAATAGATATGATCTAGTTGCAGTAGAGAAATTTTTTTTTATGAGTTTTCATTAAAAACAAAATTTATTTGGACTTGTACAAAATAGAAAAGACTCATGTTTGATAGACGAAAGCTCGTTCGACCGATTTTTTTTTTTATATATATGTGACCTGTTCACGGTTTTTTTTTTTTTTTAACTCGTGAGTAATTTAACTCACGTAAAAAAAATTGCTCACGTAATTTTTTTTTAAAGAAATACGTGAGTTACTGCGATTAAAAATTTGGCAAAAGCCAAATTTTGATTTTGAGAAATTGTTGAAAGCAAATAATTGTTTGTGATGAAATAATATTTTATGTGAGTTTTCATGATTTAATAGTGTATGCTCACACACTGATACCAACTTGTGGCGCCACAACCTAAACACCTGCTTAGCTAAAAGGATTACAACCTAATTGAAGCATCAAACCGATATTACTGATCTTAAGAAACTCAATCACATAAGCTAATTCCATAAAACAAACCCATACACTCTGATATTGTATAAATGAAGAACTCTCTTGTGATATGACTATATTAATGTGTTGTTTTACAGAATACATATAGAATAAAGATATATAAAAGATTCATAACATCTCTAACATCGCAAAAAGCTTTAAGCTATGATAACGGATATCTTCACGCGCACTATATCTTCTGATTACCAGTGAATGTTCACACGGTGAATATTGTGTAATCGCTCACACGGTGGAAATTATGTGAATCGCTTACATGATGGAAATTGTGTGAATTGTTCACAGTTTAATGAAAATCAAGTTATGATTTCGAATAATGAGGTTTTTTGTTCGACTTTGCAGGTTTAAAGAAGCGAACAAACCTTCAAAATTTTCGTGTTGTAATCACTATAGCTAGTGAAATCGTAAAAGGTAAGAGTTGGAATGTTACCATTTTTGTTGTTTGGTATTGGCATATCCATGACTCTATGTTTCGGCTCCAGGATAATGGTGATTTTAGTGACCATTCTTCTAGCTCTTCAGAAAGATTCCAAGACTCCTGGATGGAGATGAAGATTTAGAATGTGAGGTCGTGCCAAAATGGATCAGTCAAGGATACTAAAGAGATAATAAATGGTATGCCTCTCGATCGTATGAAGGATGTTCGTGATGGATTTTTGAAGAGAGAGGTCGAGGATGAGAAGCTAGCAACTTATCAGCAAAAAACGGCGTCGACTTCAGCAGAAAAGGCTAGCAGCTGAGGATGAAATTTGGTCTTGTGCTGATGGTATAGCCTCAGATTCAGATGCACAAGAAGTTGAATCCGTCTGGGAACCTGTTGAACGCCAAGTTAAGCCATATCCACCTAGTATGAGAGCTGAACGATTGGCTAGAGCAGATTTCTGAGCCGAATGTGAAGAAGATGAATATTTAGACGCAACATATGCTGATCCTGAAGACCAATTGAAAGAAGTTCTCAGTGAAGATTCTGATGATGATTCCGAGGAAGAGATCGAAGAAGATGATACGGATGATGATCGGAAGACGACGATGAATCCGATGATTAGTCTTGCTAGCAACCTCCCTGAGTAGTTGATCGTTCATTTTTTCGTTGAAATAGACACTATCATTTTTTATTTTTTTGAGCAGCTTGACAGCATAGTGTTGCATCAGAAATTATTAGAATGACATCCTTTATTATATCCTCCGCTTGATTTCCTTACGCTCTCAATTGAGTGAGATGGACCAATATCCATGCATGCGGAATTGGTTATGGCCGCACGAGCAATCCAAGAAAGCATATTATGTGCACGTATGATCAACTCCAAGTCGAAGTGTTGATCGTTGACCGCGTCTGGTCATGGCTCTGAACGATCAGTCCCCAGTATCATCGCTTTTCTTCCGCGTCACCAACATAATCTCATTTGAGATTTAGAGCCTCGATAAAAATCGCAACCGATTTGACCACTTGTAGAAGATAAATATCCCCCAGATCTTGCATATCGACTCTCAAGACTTAGGATTTTCCATTTACTAACATATCTTCTTCCATTACTGCACATAAGAAATTTAGTCATAATCATACCTCATAACAGCATGTCTGATAGTAGTTCGTGTTCCCAAAGTTTATCTCCGTTGAAACGAGGAAGTGAAACTCCCAATCCGGTATGAAATACCCTTTTTTTTTTTTCTTCTCATTGTGTGTTCAATATCTGATTATGAATATTTGTTGCAGATGAACCATGACGAACGATTTTCATCTACTCCTTATAACTTAAGACCCAAACGGACTGTGAAAGCACCTGCCCATTTCAAATCTGCTCGTACGTATGCTGAAACATCTATAAGTTTATTTTTAATCAACGATTTGAGTAACTCTCCTCGAAGCTTTTACCAACTTCGTTCGTTGTGTGTTGACATACACATTGTTGGTGTTGAAAAGAAAAGAGGCAGACAATCTGTGGTTGTAACTGATGATGATACTCATATTGATAATGATCTGGCCCCTGTAGATATTAGCCTTGAAAATCCTGTTTGCGAGTATCCAATGGCCGGACTTCCGTTTGATGTCCCTATGGAGAATACTTGCTCGGAAAATCAACTATTCGGTGGCTTCATCGTGCCCAAGCGGTACGCGTCTTTTTATACCAAGCTTTGGAAGAAGTACAGACATATTGCCACCACTGAAGTATGGAGGAATTTCTTGCCAACTCTTATGACTACCGTTGCTGGATTGTTGCCAATGATCGATGAGATGAACAAGAAGAATCTTCGTGACATCGAGAATAAAGAGATTTATCGATGGGATGACATGATCTCAAACTGTGAGGTTTTGATATTCAATGTGAGTTGGCTCCGTCGTCGGCTCGAGGTCATCAAAATTGATAGAGCGGCGGTTGCGTCTAATATGATTTTTGCTGCAACTGCTATCATGGAAGAGGAGAAGGCTCCCGCACTGGAGTCGATGAGGGTTGATAAAGCTATACGGGACATGAAAGTGAAGACTGAAAACATTCAGAAGAGGCTTGAAATGGCTTTCAGTAAAAATTATTCGTTGTTGGATGGTTTGCTCTGAGTGAGCGTTTGAGAGAGATTTTTCTTTTAGGTTTAAGATTTTTTTTTGAATAAAGTAGGTTGATTGATGGATGGAAGAACTTTTCTGTTAGAATAATGAAATCTATTTTGAATTTCGAACGAATGAGCATATTGCGTAATCTTTGGAGGAATAGAAATTAAATTTTGAAATTAGAATAATTATTTATTGATCGTTCAGGCATAATATGCTTTGAGCCACTTGCCATTGATGATGTTTCCTTCTACCCCTCCATTAACATCCAGGATTTTGTAATATCCGTTGGATACTACCTTAATGATTACATACGACCCTTCCCATTTTGGAGAGAACTTGGGAGAGGATATGTCTTTTTGAATATGCTTTGTTGTTTTTAGAACCAAATATCCTACTTGAAATGTTCGAGGTCTTACCATTTTGTTGTATGCCATGGAAATCCTTTGTTTGTAAGCTTCCACATATTTTTCTACCTTGGCCCTCCTTGACTCGAGCATGTCCAATTCGGAAATCCTTGAATTAGACACTTCGGCTTCATCCCACTGCACTCCACTTCGGCCAGGCTGCAATCCTTGCGAGAAGGGATCTTGATCTCCTACTAGTGATAATAATATTGCGCCATACTAGTAGGAATATGGTGAAGTACCAATTAAGCTTCTTGGTGTGGTGCGGTAGGCCCACAAATCCATTGGCAGTTCTTCGTGACACATTCGAGGGTTATCATGAATTGTTCGACTGAGAATCCAGATCAAAGTCTTATTGTACTCTCCGCTTGTCCGTTTCCTTGGGGATAGTACAGTGTAGAGAAAATCTGTTTGACACCATTTTCTTCAAGTAGCTCACACATGTTTGTTAGCAAAAGGAGCTCCGTTGTCTGTGATGAGATGCTTGGGAACGCCAAATCTGCATATGATATATTCTTTGATGAATGCCGCAATCGTGACTCCAGTGGTTCTTCGAAGAGGGATAGCTTCAACCCATTTGGTGAAATACTCAGTTGCTGTAATGATGTATTCATGTTGCTTCGAGGACGCTGGATTAATTTTTCCAATGATGTCCAGTCCCCAGCCGCATAAGGGACATGGACTGCTCACAAAATTTAATAGGAGACAAGGAGTGTGAATGAGGTTACCGTGAACTTGACATTGATGACATCTCTGAACGTAGGCAGCTGCATCGTCTTCCATGGTCGGCCAATAATATTTGTCATGGATCCGGAGAAATAATTTCTTCTTTCCCTGTTCTCCTTCGTGGTATCTCTTTCAAGATTGTTGGAATCTCATGCTCGGCCAAGCGTCTCATCAGGTTCCCACCAAAGCTTTTGCGATATAAAATCCCTTCCAGGTAGACAAACCGCTTGGCCCTATGGGTGAGTTTGATTGCTTCTTTCTTCTATGATGGTAAATCATCGTCAATGATAAAGCATTTTGATGTAAGGTTCTCTCCACTCCTGGTGGTGGATTGTTAGAACTCAAAAATGATGAGGTGGTGTCCGATAATTGGGACAAGACCCTTGCAACATCCTCGACCGAGCCATGGAGGGTCATAGTACCGAGCTCTTGAAGCCTCTTTGTAAAGAGTGACCACTAGCATTTGTTCGCATATTTTTTCATGTATGCGCTGAGCCGTGCTCGTCGCCTCCTCGTCTCCAAGGCATCGTGACAAAGATCCATCAGATTATGCGATAATATAATGCTCCATGTAGCAGGAAAAATTCTTCACCCTCGAGGCTAATTTTCCTTCGCAAGAGAACCGCTCGCTTCACATGAATAATGGTGCCCGCCACGCTTCGCTTGAGCGCCTTCAACTTGAATAAGATAGATAGATGATAGTAACGTCTTTGCACGTGATGGATTTATCCACCCTTCGAATCGCTGTTTTGACGGAAGAGCGCTAGACAAAATTCACATGTCTCGTTGTTGGTCTGACCTAAGATGGGACACTCACAGATCATAGAAATGAGTTAATAGTTGTTGTTCTTTCTGGCCCCAATGGACAGTGTCGGCCTCTTTGAGAGAGTACACACCATTCATATGATTGACCAACAACTTTGAGTCCCTCTTATCTCCAGTGCATTTCCGCTGCTTGGCAAGGGATAATCCTAATAGGAAAGCTTCATATTCTCGTTGAATTGTTGGTTGTAAATCCAAATTTTGAATGAATGTGAGAAGACTTCACACCACTGGAGATAAGACAACGCCCGCTCCACCCGTATCATTGCATAGGGAGTGGCGATCCATCAAAATACAATAGCCATGTTTTTCGAATGATTGAGATTTCGGAAACTCATCAAGTAATCTCTTCAAAGATTGTGATGTCCTGTCTCCAGAAAGGAAGCAAGTAAGTCCGCAATCGCTTGTCCTTTGATTTTAAAGTGGACACATGCTATGTCAAACTCGATATCTGAGTAGCCATTTTTCTATTTTCCAATCGTGAGGGTTTAGATAGTAAAATTTTATGGGATCAGCTCCGCAACAAGCACAACTCTATTTGATAGCAGATAAGCTAAATTATCGGATCGCGTGAACCAATGCAAGACATGCTCTTTCGACTTTTAGGTATCGGAGTTTAGCATCTCTTCATCGCGACGCCAAGGTAATGGCAATAGATCGCACGCTCAATGCCTTCTTCGCTCTTGGAGTGAGAAGTGCTCCAATAGAGACATCACGGGAAGCCGTGCAAATTATTAATGGACGCCCTTGTAATCGGAGATTTCATGACAAAGAAGCGATAAGAGAAGCCCATCAGATATCTTCCGGAATGCTCCCTTGTGGACGGTCGTCCATGTAAAACTTGCTCATTTTTTCAATAGAGGAGTGAACGAAGTAATGAGTTGAGCCAACCCAGGAATAAAACACTGAATGTAATTTACCTTGCCCATAAAGCTTTTGAGCTCTTTCACAAGGCGTGGAGGAGGCATGGTAGTGATGGCTTTCTGTCTCGTCTGGGTCAACCTTTCCTTCACAGGTGACTCAGGAACTCCGAAATTTTCCGTGAGGAAACACCAAAACGCACTTCGTAGGATTCATCTTTAATTTGTATTCTTCGCACTTTTCAAGACTTGTCTCAGAATGTCTAGGTGGGATGTCTGAGCTTTGATTTCACCACCGCATCATCAACATAGTCTTCCACTTGCTTGTGCATCATGTTATGGAATATCATAGTCATGGCTCGTTGATAGGTGGCTCGCATTCTTCAGCCGAAAGGCATCACCGTAGTGAAAGTTTCAATGGGAGTTCGGAACGCTGTCATGTTAGCATCATGTTCGTACATCTTGATCTCGGTTGTATCCACCATAACCATCTCAAAAGTGTGGGGTACAACAACCACATCCAATATTTCATTAGCAATTCAGATGGACTAACTCTAATATACTTAAAAAAAAGAATCAACCAGACTCAATCTTAATAAAGTATATCAAGGAGTTATATCTCTTCTTGATTCAATTTTACCAAGAAAATAAATCAAGTAGTCTAATTGAATACAGAGAAATCATCAACTATTAAAGACTATCATGTTCCAGATCAATCAATTACAATCAACAACCAAAGGTCGGATTTCCCACTGATTGATTTAAACGTCAAGAACCTTGATATTTCAATTATATAACAAAATATAATGCTGAAAGAACAACACGAATCAAGTTTTTTTAACGAGGAAACCGCAGATGTTAAAAACCCTCGACCCAGTCCAGATCAACACACAATGTATTAAGACGCCACAGATACCAGCCTACTACAAAACTAACTTCGGCTTTGACTCGGTAGCTGGAACCCCAATCAATCTCACACTCCATCCAAGGTAGCCCGCGCGCCCTTACGCCTCCGATCCCAAGCAAGATACTACGCATTTGATTCCCTTAAATTCGATCTCACCCACAACTAAGAGTTGCTATGACCCAAGTCGAAGACTTGAATAAACAAATTGGTATCACAATAAAAGTGTATGGTAATAGATAAATTTGTTTCCCATTTAAATTACCTACAGTTTTGTTCCGCTCTTTGATAAATCAAGGTGAACATGAACCAATTGATAACCCTAATTTTATATTCTTCAAGAACAAATTTCAAGATATTATCAATCACCTCACAATAATCTTAATCGACGCGGGCGAAAGAAGATATTGTAGAATCACAAACGATGAGACGAAATGTTTCAGATTACTTTTATATCTTGCCTACCCTGGAGATATCAATCTCAAGCCAATCGTAAAGATTGTACTCAACACGAGAAACAAGAAGATCATATCACATAACTACAAGAAAGTGTACTTTACCTGGCCCACAATCCCAATGAAGTCTTCAAGTCGTTAACTGGCTGTGGTCTTGGTAGAAACCTAAGGTTCAAGGAGAATCAACTCTAGCTTATACAACTAGTATTACACATGAGCGTGGGGATTAGGGTTTCTATTGCTAGAGATCTCCTATATGTCTTTTCAAATCGTGGTTTACAATCTATGTTACCTTGGTAACAAAGCATTAATATTCACCATAGATGAAATTATTGACAGATTCAAGCTAATATCTTTCAAACCGTTAGATCGAAAACTTAGTTTGTTACACACAAATGAAATGCACGTTTTAGGTTTGTATAACAGCACCTAAACATGTACATTCGCTGTAACAGAGTTAAACCAAATGGTTAGCCATATGAGCACTTCCATATTAACCATATTTTTTCACCATAACTAGTTCAAATGACTCAAATGAACTAGTTAGAGAGTTGTTCAATTGCTTAGATCTTATAGAAGTATACAAGACATTAATCTAAGCAAAAACGATTTGATTCATTCAATTTATTCATGAACTTTATACCTACTCGCTTGCAAACTTGCACTTAGTTAATATAAGTATAAGTTCGAATAATCGCTTAAAATAATTCAACCTAAGCACGCGGGACTTGGCACCGAATAAGTTTTTAAAAGTTCACAAACTCCTAGCTAGCCTTCTAGAAGAGAACCGACAAGACACGATCGGGTTCGTACGTGACTAGGTTCATGACTCTCTTCCGGCTTCCCCGAGCATCAGCACAAACTTTGGTTAAAGGAATAAGGACTTATACATGTATGAGCTTCACATCAACGCTTATATCCAACAATGGTTATGTAATCTAAACCCATTTCAATCATTGAAACATTATTCTAGAGGACGTTATATAGTTGTTATTCACAAAACTATTTTTCGTCAAAGCCATTTTCAAGTAATTGAAACATAACATGACTTTCATTACTAGTAAAGATGAACTTGCGCAAAGCGAAAAGCTTACCAACACATATTTCGAGAAATAGATAAGCTAGATAAACTGCTACTAAATAGCAATGTGTATAATCAAAGTCTATATAAAGTGATTCTACTTTGTCTCAAGATGAGAGACAGAGCAGATAGACTTTTTGAGTGATAGATTAGTTCAAGTCTCCACATACCTTTTTTAGTCGATGAAAGTTCCACCAGCTTCCTTGAGTAGTTCTTCTTTTAGTATGATGATCACCATGGAGTTCTTGAGCTCAACTAAACTTTCTATCCTAGTCCGAGACTAGCTTATAAAGACGAAATCAAGCACTTTATATTTTGGATCACTAACATTGACAAACATTCTTTGGATAAATGGCATGCAATACTGGCCTAGCAATGTCTAACATCTCCTCTTGTTACTTAAGGTCATCATTTATAATGCAAAAAATAGATAATGAATCCTGCTGTGCTCTTTTCTCCTCATGCCTATCTCAATATTATGAAATCTCACACTTCAAAGTACTAATGACTTCAGTGTTTGGTAAGTTTATCAACGTGTTTGTAAAATCCCAGAAACAATAAATGAAACAGAATCATCGATAATATACAAAAGCGTCAGTATGATACACAACGTTCAATTGACACACTCGACAACAATACTGGCTATGATATGTATCACTCCCTACCAATAATTCTTATCTCACATGGAAACCACTCTCCTTACATAATGATCCGAAACTATATGTATTTGTAGTGTGAACTACACACACCTCTCCCCCTTTTTGTCAATAAAATCACAAAGGTACAAAACGAGATCCTACTTGTTTTATAGAGACATTTCATGACCAAAAGTAAGCACATATCAACTTATTATGCAATCATATACCAAGCTAAATTCTTTAATCAAGGAGTTTATAAAGATGAGAACCCCTATAATATTCCACAATCGCACTTCCCATAAAGATTTGGCAATTACACAAGTTCAATTAAGAACTCCCCATAAAATGTCATTCCCGAAAGAACAACAAGAGCTGACTTTACCATAAGAAATGAAGAATTTCTTTGGACATAACAAATCACGTACGAATATGAATTTGAACCAAATAATACTCAATTAAATTAACCACAAGAAAACCCATGATTAATCTAATCGGAAATGCTCAACATAAGACAACTTACGGAGCCGCACAAGATATACATAACCTATGGATCAAAGAAGATCAATATCATGAATAAACAAGGATTTATTCTATTTTCCATCAATTATTTGCACAATGACATATGGCACAGTATAACTCGTAAACAAAAGCTTTATCCTTTCTTCCATCAAAACAATGACATAAAAGGCTTTAACTTTTGTAATGTCAAAAGTTCATTCTATCTTCTCTTGTTTATGGTGAAAACTATTCTCACTTGATTTGGTAATTTGGGGTGTGTGGATGAGGAATGAATCTAAACCCTAAACAAATGCAGTAATCGCTAAGGTGAGTGCTTGTAGATTCGGAAATCAATTGCAAGTCCCACTAAACCAAGAAAATGGTCAGTTTCCGCATTTGTTTCTACCAAGCTTTAGTGAGGAGATGGGATTGATCTTAGGAGGAGAGTCAAGAATGGTGTTGATATTGTGAAGGTGTTGGCTTGTTTATGACTTGTAATGTGAAAAGGTGAGCAAGCTTATTACTGATGCGTGTGCCGGGGTGTTTTGTATTAACACTTGGTTTTTGTCTTGTCTCAGATTTGTGTTGTTCTGCTTTTTTCTCCTTTTTGGAAAATAAAGGGAGGAGAACCCATTTATACAAGTCATTTGAGCCTTATTCACGCCTCTCGTGGGAAGTGGAGAAAGTGGAGGATGGAGTAGTGGAGTTGTAAATGGTGTTACACGACCAATTTTGCCCACTTCTCCTATCATCTCTAACCATCCATGACTTCCTAACACGTTCTCATGAGGGCGGCTGTGACGCCGCACGCCGTAAACCGCGTAGACCAATACCCCCTCAGATCCCCAGTTTGTGACATGATTGATGTCCTGAATGTGTGGATCGTGGGACCCACAAAAGGTAGCATGTGATGCTAAATTGAATAACTGCGTTATTCAGGAAACTGATACTTGTGAAGTATCATGTATTTCTTTTATGGTGCATGCATCATGGTGTGCTAAAGGACGGTGGTGATCACCATGATGCCTCAGATGACCAATTAACCTCTGACCAGGCTGTATAACCAAGCCGGTGAAGGGACGGACGAGATGATCTTTGAGACACTCATCCATGCGATCGCTGAGCTGAATCAGCTTCAAGAGGTACGAAACAGTATCACTCTTCACTTGGTCGAAACCAAGCTACGGGAAGGGTTTTGGAAAGGGACCGACCTGTGAGCATGCGTGTAAACGAACATGCCGGCCAGTACACGTCCGCACTTCTTGTCCCATAAAGGCGATTCCAGGCCACCTCATTGACCGCCAAAAGAGGGGTGGCTGAGGATCGACGTGCAACATGTAAATCTAGTGCCGCAAAAGCCAGCACACCGTACAACTTCGGCTAAAGCAAGCGCCCAAGAGGACCAGTGCTCGGCTCGCCTCGCCCAACCGGCCCTATTGTGGCGTGGTAGGTGTGAAAGGTATTCATGCGGCTACGACCGTCTCCAGTGAAAACGTGATCTCAACCCAACTTCAAATCGTCCCGTGAAGTTGAGTGGCTCTAGATCAGCTTCATGCAATTGGGGAAGTGTGACCACGCAAGTTTGGACGCGCGTTTTGGGATAGCCAGGCATATCATGCCTGGCCGATCATGAGGATAGATCGGCCCATGATGGTCATGAGCCGGTATGACCACCACATCTGACCACCTCCATTCGTGCTCTGAGAAGATGGATGCCGTGGATGCTCAAAACCCTAATTTTGGGTTTCACTGGCTGCAGCACTGCTGTTTATTCTACAAGACGAACTGGGATAACCAAACATGGTTGGTCCCGACCGATCGGGCTGTGTGATGCAGTGGGCCCATGCGATCGTAACACATGCTCGGGCCCTTGAATCTACATCTACACCACCATCTACCAGAAGATGGATGGTTGAGACTGCTTGACGACACATGTAATATGCCGCAAACCCTAATTTAGTTTTCCCGTCCATACGTCCTGTCGGAGTGCTGGGCAGTTATGCCAACATGGGGGAGGCCGACCATGCGGGGTCCGTGTTGGTTCTATAAGAAGAATATTCCATACTTGCTTGGGGGTTATGGACCGATATGGGCCATCCAATTCATGTCGGTGAAGTTGGATGATCGAGATCATATCCGGGGACCGATACGTATTAGTCCTGATGCTCAATCTGCCAAGGAGTAACACACCTAGAGTTTCAATCTAAGCATATGACACCGAGAGTTGTGCACTGTGACGGTATTTCAGTGACATGCTTTCATTATATCGTTGAGGTTCGTGGTTATCACGAGAGCAACACTCATTGCCATGTCAGAATGAGCACCTAGGCACAGAAATACAAGGTCATGATGATTAATTATCAATGCTATAAATTCGTGGTATATGGATTACATGGGCATATGCTCCAACCCGGATGAATTGTATTAATTCAATGTGGAATGGGATTGTTGCCACATGCTCCATTCTAGGTAGAATTATAAAGTGAAGGAGTATCCAACACTTATTAATGGCTTTATCTTTTACAAGATGTCGGCCATAATTCTTCTGCTTTACAATTTAACCTTAAATGAAAATCCACCATCACACTAAGTCCCCCGCTCTAGCATAATGGTTACACTATTGTGGGTAGGCATGAGATGGTGACAAATTTGTGCATTGAAATGACCAAGCTAAGGTGAATATATATTTAATGGACATTGCCACATCGTCAGCATTGCCCCCGGAACCGCTGGTCCCGATCAAGGCTGCGAAGGAAGCGTGACTCGATCTGCTGAGTCGCTTCTTTGGTTCCCTTTAGTATATCCTGCTTGGTCCCTTCCTCGATCACTCCCTTCATCACACACAAATCCTTCTCGTATGTATCTCGATAAGCATCGTTGATTGCTATCCCTAATTCGTAGCCTTTATAGATGGTAAGTAAAGCACTTTCTCCTCGGGATTCTCATTGACTTTATGTAGATTATAATGAATCATCTCTCACGCAATATTTATTCTATATCCTGCACGTCTGCACTTATCTCGATCTCCCGATCGATCTGATCGATTGATTGATTGATTTTTTTTTTGTGTGCTCATAACCTCTTCTCTCATAGCTTATCATGGAAGTTGTGATCTATCATTCTCGTCGCTTCTCCGTAAAGAAGCTTCTCAAGTCACAAGTCTGAACCCATGCGCATGAGGAAGTAATGGCTAAGATCGATCTTCCACTTCTGCAGTTTTCCGGCTTGCCATATGGGCTGTGTGGGATGAAGTTCATTTTGCACCTCGCGTATTTCAGATGATTCAGGCACTTTCGGGGCCACATTGACACGGAGGAGTCAAAGGAGGCGCGAGAAGCTCACAGATACCTGCAGAAGCTTGTATGGCAGTAGAGATATGCACACAAGAAGAGGCTGAGGGTTGAGCATAAACGACCTTCCGAATGAAGATAAGTGTGATTGAACCGATCCATGATTATGGATAATTTCGATCTGCCAGGTACTAACATCCCAACATTTGTTAACTCAGACACTCCTAATGTTGATATGCCTGATTGCCCCACTGATGATGGGGATGGAGGACCGTCACAAGATGTCTCACTTAGAAGTTGATGTATATCCAAAGGGAGGCGCATCAACAAAGTGATATTAACCCAATCATTGCAGAAAGTAGGTCGACCCTCTTGGCGACTAAAACCTCTTTCTTCTTTTTTCCTTTCTCCTAACATATTCCTACATATTTGAAATTATCTCTCACTCACATGTCACGAGTTCGAAGGTTTTCTTCTATTTTATTGTTTCTGAATAAAGGGTTTTTTTTTTATAACCCTTTTGTCAAGATCGCAGAATCGGCTCTTCTCAAAGCTAAGGCGCGCTCTTCACACTTTAATTCTTTGTGATAAAGGAAATAGTCACATGCATGAATATTTACGACCCGTGTTCCTCGACTTAAGATCTTCCCTGCCTGCCATGAAATGGCTCAAAGCTTTCTTCCCTTCCCCGCGCATATCTTACTCCACTCTGTGATGTTTTTTTTTTTTTTTTTGCTAGTATTTTTCCCGACTCCGTCTATCAATGGGATTAGTCGACTTGTGTCTTTAAAGTAAGAGGTTCTCGATGGAAATAACACTT
>JAJJWW010017020.1:0-11849 GCA_023531295.1 Papaver armeniacum
TGCATAGATCTCTTGTCGCTGTGTTCAAGTTTGAGCAATTGGGTGTCATTTCTTTTGTGAGTTGTTGTTCTTGGGTCGTGCTATTTTTACGTGAGTCTGTTGTGCTTTGTGCATAGCCAAGGCTGTGCTTAAGTCGCCAACGAGCATAACCCTCACACAAACTGTCTGTGAGTTGTGAATGCACTTGAACCTGTGCTTCATAATCGGAGGCTAGCTCGACCAATGTTGTGCATTCTGTGACTAGCCAGGTGCACATAACTGGGCCTTACACATACCCCGAATCCCAACAAAACCAAATCAGCCCACAATAAACCAAAGCGTGCACTTGGGCTGCCTACAAGCCGAAACCAGGTTCCACTGGTCATGTACCTTGTCTTTGCATAGCCTGAAGCCCACAAAAACCCAACTAAAGCCCACTGACCGAGCTTTACACAACTCCTGGGCTGTAAGCCTACCAACTGGTATCACTTCTTTGGGCTCTGTGCAAACATCGAGACTCACCTAAAGCTGGGCTTTGCATTACGAACTTTCGACCCACATCGACTAACTGTTGGGATGTGCACAAGCTGAGCCCACACCCACTAGGCTTTGTAAACTACCTAGGCTACACAATTTCACATACCTGGGCTCTCCAATAAACCAAATGAAACCCAATAAACCAAACTGAGTCCACTACAGCTGGGCTTTGAGTTCAATTTGAGTTGTTAAATCATGTCAGGATTTTGATCTGCAACTGGGGATACAAACAAATCAATTAGAGAGCTTGCTTACGGGCATGCTTCACAATATGAACTCCCCACATGCCATAGTGATTTTAGGAATTATTATGAGCCTTCTCAGGGCCATGACCTCACATACCCTAATCATTATGAGCACATGTATCATCCACCACAGGTTGAGAATGAACACTTTCCTCATACCCAGTCATCACTTCTAGATCAATTAGAAGCTCAAGTTTCTGCTTTAGAAAGGCAATTACATGAGCAATCTGTCAAATCTAATCCCCCTAGGCACTATGCAATGTATACTTGTACCTTATGTGGTAGCTTAGACCACCTGTTGAGAAGCTGCTACATTTTACATGAGTTTAGGCGGTCTAGGGAAAGCCATGATAATCAAATGTACGAATTGTCTAGAAGTGACTATGACCATGCACACATGCATCATCCATCATCATGGGAAGTTGAACAATGTTATACTCACCCAACTCAGTGTTTGCAATCGAGTAATGGAAACGCTCATGGAGCAAAATGCTAGGCTTGAAGCCGAATGCAATACACGACCATCCATATAGCAACATGTCCGAATTTCCCTTCTCTAGTGAACCATGTGCACACCCATGTAATGATCATTCATATGAAACATGCATACCCACTAGTGAAAATTCTCCTTCAATTGAACCTAATCTAGAGGTAGATGAGTATCTTTGGAACTCAAATTTTGAATGGGGAGATGAATTTTTGTTATGATGATGATGATGAATATGAAGAGCATGCGTATTTCGAAAATGTAGTAGAATCTTTTGGTTCGGAGACGTTAGGCGTCTCTTACATGAACCTATGAATGATGCTTCTTCTAATATTCATACATGTGATGCTGATTTGGAACCTTGTGGAATTGTCTGTGAAAATGAGCATGCTATACCACTGTTTGTGACCTAGGAATAGGCTGAGTTGTTCGTTGACACGGATGATTCAATGCATGTGCCTAACTCCATGCCTAGGCTACAACATGATATCTCTCCTGGTTATGTTATACATGAGAATGATGATGAGTATGACACGGAGATTGATGAATTGTTCTATGCGAGTGAACATGATTTACCCTCTTCGACTTTAGGAAAGTGTGTGATGGTGCAAATGATTTTATAAATGAACACAACTTAGATGTACCTAACCCCTCTCTGAGTCACAGATTGAAACTCCTCCACCAAACCTAGGTGTAGTTTGTAACAAAATTGCAAAACCAACTTTTACGAAAATGCCTAATTTAGGCCTAGAGCTTTGTGCTTCCCAAGTCCTCTTGGACTATTTTGCATCAAAGTATAACACTTTTAAGGAACCACGGTTGGAATGTGTATATGCTGCTGTTCTTAACAAAACTCATTTTGAGTTAGACCTTTTGCATGATGTACCTTTAAAATTGCAAGATTTTGTGCTCACAAACACATCGATTGCCAAGTTTAGGTTTGGAAACTCATTCACATATGCGGTCTTACTTGCACTCTCATTTTATATCTGTGTAAGGTGGTGATGTTTGTATATATTTTCTATTGGGTTGATCCTCAACTCTTTAGGCTGTTGGTATATGGTGAATTTTTGTATATAATCCGGTAGGACTTGTTAAATTTTTCTTTTCTTGAATCGGTTGAGTCTTCTTGTGCATATATTGTGCTAATCCAGATATGATCTCCGCTGAGAATGTTGGATTCTAGCCTTGATTAATGAAGCTCTAACCTTGCTCCCATCGATATCCAGGTAATCTCTTCCCTTTTCTCTTATCAGCATAGTTCTCATGGTATGTATTTGTTTAAATTTAGATTATATGTTGACACATTGAGGACAATGTTTGATTTAGGTTTGGGGTGCATTTGCATTTAGAGTTTTTAGTCTTTTATTTATTCCAAAAAAAAAAAAAAAAAAAAAAAAATCAAAACTTTTTGCAAATAAAAACCTCCAACTTTTAGAGATTTTAGAGTCACTAGCATGCTTCTAGCTATGTTTACATAGAGAGTCGACCGAAATAACAGAACTTGGAAGTACTGGAGAACACAATCGGGTTTCTTAGTTGATTAGAGCGTTAAAGTTGGATTTAACCATGTCGGAGGGCGAATTAGGTGTTGTTTAGATATTCGGTAGTAGAATTGTGATCACCCATAGTGGAGACTACCCATTTTACATCAAGTGAGGCACCAACCTTCAATTTTTGCAACTTTCTAGAAAAGCTGTTAGAGTGTGTGTCACCGTACGTAAATTCAGGGTAGGAATGGTGAGCTACCCAACTGGCATCACTTTCTCAAGATTACTTTGATCTCTTGAGTGCTAGTTTTTGTCAATCATGAGGTGACGTTTAAAGATGAAAACTCCTTCTAAATATCGATTTGTGCTAGCATCACTCTCTCTCACCAACACCCATAGAAACACATCATCACAAGAAACGAGCATCATCGTAATATCAAAGAAAAGTTTCGATATAGTCCAAGGTTTATGTGCAACAAAAGAAAAGAAAAGAAGATGAGAATTAATGAAGTTTGTGAAAAATTAAGTTTTATTGTAAGTTCTAAAAAAAATATATATATATATATATATATATTTCAAGTTTTTGTAGTAAGTTCAGAAGTTCGTCATCACCAGTGAAGACCAAAGACCGAAGAGGAAGACGTTTCTATGGTTTCTATGAGAGAGTGATATTAATCGGGCTGATCGGGTGAGAAGGTAAGTGAGTACTTGATGCGTGTCGTAGGTGCAATCAAATTAATTCAATATTTCCACTCAATTAAAAATAATATAATGGAAGTCAAGTTCGTTCCCACGAGGAGCAAGAGATCTTAGTTGTAAAAGTTGTCACGAAAGGGGGTGTAAAAATAAAAGAAAATAAACAAAGCAATTAAAATCGAAAGTTGAAAGATGAAAGCAATAAGAGAAAGAAGATCAAGGAATCCTTCTTCGTTACGAAAACAATGAATCAAGTTATGTTCTATTCTACTTGTTATTAGTCACAAATTATCACCAACCGTAGGATAGGGGTACGCTTAGCTAGCCCCAAAATCCCTAATTTCACCGAGTAACAGGTCCGCTTTAGTTATCGATTCTATTCAAAAGAACCACCTTCGAGGTTCGCTTACAAGATGTAATTCGGAGAATGCATTAAGATTTATGAATTTAGGTTTAGTACTAGTAGTTAAACCCGGGTTTCGCTTGGTCCACTTTCTAGCGTTGTTTCTACACACAATTGCTCCACTAATCCCTCCGCAAGGTCTCGTGTTTGCTACTTATGTAAAGAGTCAAGAAACGACACTTATCCCCTAACTTTCACTAGCTTTAGATCAAATTAACAAATCAATTTAGCATGCATTCTAAAAAATCTATCAATCAATCATGAATGTCTTTAAGATCATTCCTATTAGTAAAAACAAACGATAATCATGTGAAAACTTCAAGATAGAATTAAAAAAAAAAAAACTCAAATCATATTAAGAACTAGGAATTCATCCTCAATCAATAAAATTAGCTACTCATATTAAAGAGTTCACACAAAGAATATAGAAAGAAAAGAATTGTGTGTGTAGAGATGCCAGAGAAAACTTCTATTTATAAGCTTCAATATTCTCCAAATCTTCTAAGGAGTAGAATCCTTTTCCTTTTGCAATTCAATTTCCAATCCAAGCTTTTCAACTCTTCCACCTCTCTTTCCAAATTTGGAGTCCACTCCATCCAATTCCTAGCCCAAGTCTTCACACCCATGAGAGAAGTCCAGAACCCCTGGAATTTTTGGTTCACGAAACTGGGATTATGGTCAATCCTAGCCGACAGCCGCCGCTCGCCACCCGAGAATTTCTCCGCTATGAATATATTCGACGGAATATTCCGTCACCCCACTGCTAGGGACTAATCGGCCAAACAAGCCAACCGTCACCAATCGTTAGTCAAAGGTCAAGGGGATAGTGAGTTAGACAACGAGTCGCCAGCCTTTAGCCTACCGAGTGGTCCGAAGCTGGGCCGACGGGCTCATCGACTGCTTCGAACGGCCATCGACTCGCCTCGATTGGTCATCGCCAGACCGAGTCGACTACGGAGGGGGAAAATCGCCGAGCCTCTACGCTTATAGGGCTTGCATGTGCCAAATTCAGCCGATCTTTAGTGTCTTCATCCCTCAAGAATTCCTATACATACATCTATAGTTTCAAGCCCATTCATTCAATCTTCCAGAATAAGAGCCAACTTGTCTTCTTTACAATTCCTCGGCAACAACAACAAGAAAACCTCTCCTGTGTTCTTCAATCCACGCATCTCAGCAACAGAGGGACAATCCATTCCATCTCCAATTTCGAGACCTTCGTTTCTATTTCACAAAGAAACCCTAAGTTCTTCAACTTTCTCCATTTCGAATCGACAGATCATTAATCCCCAGAGAGTCTCCGATTCAACAGAACCAACACAAACCCCATCTCAGTTTCGATCAACCCATTCTTCATCTTGAACCCATCTTCAATCTCTTAATAATTATCTCTGTTTCATCAACATCATCCTCTTCTCCAATAACAGCAGCGACAACTCAGATATGAATCCAACCCTTCAGCACCATCTCTTCTTGAGTCTCTTTTTCTTTCTCATACAAGAACAACCAACAACGCCATTCATTCTTCGTAACCTGGCAAAACCCCTATTCTTTGGAACCCTAATTTCGAAATTATCAAATTCTCTCATGTTAATCATTAATTTCTTCATCTCAGCTTCTAACAAACCTTTCTCGATCTTCTCCAAAGAAACTCCATATCAGCGACTCTTAATCCATCATCTCTTCTCTTCCGTAAGTTTCATTCATTAAAAACCTTTGAATTATCCATGGCGTAAACAGATTTAATCGCACCATCAACAAACCTTATTCCATTTCGATCCGCTTTCTACTCTCGTATTTAATTTTCCTCTCTGGGTTTTAGCCATGGTCGCTTCTTTTCTTCTTTCAATTTCAGTGAATGAGATGAAAACGAACACCGATTCTCGATTAGGTTATGTACTTATAGTTCTCGGGGTGGTTTACACACCCAAAGATTTCGGAGTACGGGCCACCCTAGACCGGGTTTCTTAACCACAATGCCTAGGCTGCCTTTAATAATTCTCCAAACAGAGCTGCCCCTTAACCATTACTCGGACTCCGGATAGTGTTCACCCTGGAAATGACAAAATTGCCCTTATTGCTTATGAGTTCTTGTTTTGCCTCCGTGTGACTCCAAAGTAGCTATAAAACTCAAAACAAGCGTAAAATACATAATTTACAAGAAAAATAGCAAAGAAAGCATAAACTACTAGATAGTAAATTAGGTGTATTCTACACCTATCAAATTCCCCCACACTTAGACTTTGCTAGTCCTCGAGCAAATCAAACTAAAAACTCACAACTTCAAAGCGTTCAAGCGTCCCAAGTATCCAAAGAGTTATGAGGACATAGGGAGTTTCTGCATGCTAGTAATAAGAAGTTAGGAAATACTAAAGAACATATTCTCGTTCTTAATTGTTGAGTGAGAAATAACCACACCATAATGAGAGAATGCATGTTTGAGAAACGATCAATAAGCATTTCGCCTCGACTTCTGCCTCACCAAATAAGATTTTATGATAATTGCACTCAAAAGACGGCTTTTATGGTTCTCACATGTGCGGAGTAGGAATGAAAGAGAATTCCTGCAACACGTTGAATGGTGGGAAGGATAACTCTCAAATATTTTTAAAACCCACATCTTTTAATATTTTGAAAACCATTTTTTCACGATCTCTAAGAAAGGAAATCAACCATATTACCGAGGATGAGATTACTTACTTACCTTCACATCCGATTGCCAATTATGATAACACCACTCTCCACGCATCTAATAGAAACGTCTTCCGCTCCTCGTCTTTAACTTCTTGGTCTTCGTCTTCGGTTTCAACTATTGATGATAAACCCTTGAATTTCTAAAAACTTGACAATTTGTAACTCTTACCTTAAAATCCTTGTCGCTTGAAACTACCTTATATATTTTCCTTCCCCACGGCTTATTAACAAAACAAATATTTCTCTTGTTTTTTTCTTTTTTTTTTTTTTTTTTTTTTTTCAAATTTTTTTTTTTTTTTTTTTTTTATTTATTTATTTTGAAACAAAAGAAATTAAATACAAAATAAACCATGGCCGTGGGAGAAGTATTTTACCACTTGATTCTTCACAACTTGTATCGTCTTTTGAAATCATAAACTTCAAAAATTTTCACCTTTAATTTTCTTCGCTTTCATGAATAAGTATTCATACTTGGATATAAAATTACCTCATTGTATTGTAAGTCCTCAACTTTATATGTAAAAATCCGCACTTTGTATGTTGCTTTACTTGAATTTGAAATTTGCTTTTTTTGTCATTCCGTTGCTTGTAAACCTTAAATCCTTTTCCAACTTTCCTTGTAGATTTTGATGTCGCTCCTTGTTGATGATGAATGTTTCTATGGATCCGTTGTTGTTGCGAGAGAGAATGGTGCTAACTAGAAATCGAACTACAAGAAGGAAGCTTTCATCCATGGACGTCACCCTCATGATTGACAAAATTAGCACTCAAGAGATCAAAGAGTAGTGCTTCTATTGGTGGGAGGTTGGGTAGCTCACCATTCTACCAGTGAATTAACGTGTGTGACACACACTCCAAAAGAAGCTCTTTAGTAGATGGAAGATTTCAGTCGGTGCCTCACATGATATGAATACGGGTAGTCTCCACTAATGATTGATCGGCAACTCTAATAACGCATTTCTCCCTCGCACCAAATTCGCATCACCGGCATGATTAAATCCATTATTTAACACTCAAACAAACAAGCAAAACCAATGTAGTTCTCTAACATTTCCAAGTTCAATTATGTCGGTCAAAATCTCTATGTAAACATACCTAGAAGTATGCTAGTGACTCTAAAATCTTTAAAAGTTGGAATTTTTATGTAAAACTTTTTTTTTTTTTTAAAAAATTTCATTTTTTTTTGTAATTTTTGTTTTAAAACATGCTTAACTCACTCCCCCACACTTAAACCTTACATTGTCCTCAATGTAATTGAATCCTCCTAGTAAAGTCAAGGTGGGAAATTTTAACATGATAAGAAACAAGAAAAGAAATAATAAAAAGAAAAAAAAAGATAAGAAATACAAAACCTATGGGTTGCCTCCCATTAAGCGCTTGTTTTAAAGTCGACGGCCCGACTTAGCTCTTGTATGATTCATTTCATATACCAACAACCTGAAAATTTGAGGATCCACCCATAATACCTGTTTTCAAAACAATAACTCCATACAAATATTAGCACAAGAAAACAATAGTGAAATTATCGCCGATAGAAATTTCCCCCACACTTATTCTCACCACACGAAGTGTATAAAGAACATAGAATTTGGGAAATTTCCATGTATTCCTCTCGCAAAACCTGCATGGTGTTAGCATCAAGTGTTTCCAATGGTGGGTATCTAGAAACAAAATCATCCAAAAATACTTTCTACACATACATTCAAACCAATAAAGAGGTGAAGGAGAAGAATCAATAGGCAAAGGGTTAGACAAACCTTGCACAATTTCTTGTATTATAGAATCCTCTTCATCCTTAAAAAATTCGAGTGAATTACTTACCTCTTGTATATCGCGGGTCCTCTATTAAACCTTGCAACCATTCTTCGTAGTTTCTACCTTTAACCAAAGTCTCGGCATCATTAAAATCATTCGCAAGTTCAATTGGGTCTTCCACAAAATCAATGAATGTGGTTTCATCTCTAGCATCATCTCTTCAACATTCTCATCATCGGAATGGGCCATTCACTAAAATGATTTTCATCGGTATAGATTGTAAAATCTTCTTGTGCGGGTGTTACACCGTTTACCTTAATAGGTAAGTCACACCCAATCTCCTCCTTTTGAATAGGTGAAGGATCGTTATTATGATCCGGAGTTGGAATAACTTCCTCATTGTCGGAACATTCATACACTTAGCGGACTCCCATCTTTCCTAAGAAATTTTTGCCAAGCAATAAATGCATCTTCCTCAAGCTCTTCCTTTTGAATAGGTGCTTGATCATTATTAAGATCAAGGCTTGAGTAATCTACACTAAGCGTCATCAAAAGTTTCCAAAGGTTGGTTAATTTGTTCGTATATTTCTCCGAATTCCTTTGAATTTCTCGATGTGGTTCCTCCCAAACATAAGGTTGCTGGTCTTGTAGTGATTCTTGCAACTTTTGTTGAAGATCCCCAATCATGGCCAACATCTTATCTGCAAAACTAGAGAATTTCTGATCATAAACAAAACTATCCTCCCATCCTTGTGATTGTCCACTTACATACTCCGTCATAAGGTTGTTGATATGTATGAGAATATCCATAAGGTTCTCGTAGGAATTTGATCATAGCCAAAAGATTGGTTTTGATTGTATCCTAAGGATGGTTGGAAGTTGTCATAAAGTTGAGGTTGAAAACCATATTGATTGTTGTAATATGCTTGCTCTTGTCCACCATACATGGAAAACTGCACCGAAATAAGATTCAAAAACCAAGTTAGATACGAATAGAATCCAACAAAGCAAGAATAAAGCAAAAAGAAAATAAAAACAACTAAAATCATCCGCCGCTCCCCGGGCACGGGCGCCAAAATTGATGCGTGTCGAGGTGCAATCAAATTAATTCAATATTTCCACCTAATTAAAAATAATATAATGGAAGTCAAGTTCGATCCCACGAGGAGCAAGAGATCTCTAGTTGTAAAAATTGTCACGAGGGGGTGTAAAAAGCAAAGAAAATAAACAAAGCAATTAAAAGATAAAGTTGAAAGCAATAAGAGAAAGAAGATCAAGGAATCCTTCTTCGTTACTTTAAACAATGAATCAAGTTATGTTCACATTCTACTTGTTATTAGTCACAAATTATCACCAACCGTAGGATAAAGGTACGCTTTAGCTAGCCCCAAAATCCCTAATTTTCGAGTAACAGTCCGCTTAGTTATCGATTCTATTCAAAAGAACCACCTCGAGGTTCGCTTACAAGATGTAATTCCCGAATGCATTAAGATTTATGAATTTAGGTTTAGTACTAGTAGTTAAACTCGGTTCGCTTGGTCCACTTTCTAGCGTTGTTTCTACACACTGGTGCTCCACTAATCCTCCGCAAGGTCTCGTGTTTGCTACTTATGTAAAGAGTCAAGAAACGATTACTTATCCCCTAACTTTCACTAGCTTTAGATCAAACTAACAAATCAATTTAGCATGCATTCTAAAAACAATCTATCAATCAATCATGAATGTCATTAAGATCATTCCTATTAGTAAAAACAAACGATAATAATCATGTGAAAAACTTCCAAGATAGAATTAAAAACAAAAACTCAAATCATATTCAGAACTAGGAATTCATCCTCAATCAATAAAATTAACTACTCATATTAAAGAGTTCACACAAAGAATATAGAAAAAGAAAAGAATTGTGTGTGTAGAGATGTGTAGAAAACTTTTCTATTTATAAGCTTCAATATTCTCCAAATCTTCAAGGAATAGAATCCTTTTCCTTTTGCAATTCAATTTCCAAATCCAAGCTTTTCTCAACTCTTCCACCTTCTCTTTCCAAATTTGAGTCCAATTCTCCATCCAATTCCTAGCCCAAGTCTTCACACCCATGAGAGAAGTCCATAGAAAATTCTGGAATTTTGGTTCGCCGGAAATGGGATTATGGCCGGAATCCGGCCGGAATAAGTCGCCGCCGGCCACCTGAGAATTTCTCCGTCAAGTGAATATATTCGACGGAATATTCACAAACCAATCGCTAGGACTAACTCACAAACGGTCAACCGTCACCAATCGTTAGTCAAAGGTCAAGGGGATAGGAAGGGACAACGAGTCGCCAGCCTTAATAACAGTGGTCCGGGAAAGGTCGATCGCCTCATCGGGATCGCTTCGGAAACGGCCATCGGACTCGCCTGATTGGTCATCACGGCGACTCGAGTCGACTCACGGAGGGGGAAAATTGGCCGAGTTTCTACTGCTTATGAGTTTCAGACAGCCACCCAGCCGATCTTTAGGTGTCTTCATCCCCGTTAAGAATTCCTATACATACATCTATAGTTTCAAGCCCATTCATTCAATCTCCCGTAATGAGCCAACTTGTCTTCTTTACAATTTCTCGCAACAACAACAAAGAAACCTCTTCTCAGGTTCTTCAACTCCATTGCACTTTAGCACAGTAGGACAATCCATTCCATCTCCAATTTCGAGACCTTCTGCTCTTTCTATTTCACAAAGTAAACCTAAGTTCTTCAATCCTTTTCCATTTCCCCGAATCGATTTCGATCATTAATCCCCAGAGAGTCTCCGATTCAACAACCAACACAAACTCCCATCTCGGCCGACCAACTCATTCTTCATCTTGAACCCATCTTCAATCTCTTAATAATTATCTCTGCTTTCATCAACATCATCCTCTTCTCCAATAATGTTACGACAACTCGATATGAATCCAACCTTCAAAGACCATCTCTTCTTTGAGTCTCTTTTCTTTCTCATAGCAAAGAACAACCAACAACGCCATTCATTCTTCGTGAACCTAAGCAAAACCCCAATTGGAACCCTAATTTCGAAATTATCAAATTCTCTCATGTTAATCACACTTCTTCATCTCATTTTAACAAAACCTTTTGATCTTCTCCAAGAAACCATATCACGACTTTAATCCATCACCTCTTCTCCAGTAAGTTTCATTCATTAAAAACCTTGAATTATCCATGGCGTAACAGATCTCTCTAATCGCACCATCAACAAACCCTTATTCCATTTCGACCGCTTCTACTCGTATTTAATTTTCCTCTCTTGGTTTTAGCCGCTAGTGGGTCGCTTTTTTCTTCTTTCAATTTCGAATGAGATGAAAACGAGAACACCGATTCTCGACAGGTTATGTAATTTATACGGGGTGGTTTCGCATACACCCAAAGATTTCGATATGGGCCACCCTGCATCGGGTTTCTTAACCACAAATTTAGGTCTGTTTTAATAATTCTCCAACAGATGCCTCATCAATGACTCGGCTCCGATAGTGTTCGCCTATGGAAATGACAATTTTATCTTTTGGCTCAAATAGGTGATTTCTTCTTTTC
>JAJJWW010017022.1:0-26280 GCA_023531295.1 Papaver armeniacum
GGTTTATAATCTTTGGTGTGCACAATACTTATTTGGCGAAAAGAGATCCAATTAATCGGCTTATCCTTGTGGTAGATGGGATTGATTAATTGAGTAGATCGACATCAACACAATTCTTTGGATTAAGAGTGTTGTTGGCTTAATCTTAAACGATTACTTCGTAATTGAACATAAGATAGATCTAAGGACTCGACGAAGGAGTTTATGTTAAGATAAACTAGAAGAGTCTTGTCCGACCTCATATCACTTGGTTGAAGAGAGTTGATACCAAACAGATTTGTTGTTCCTTTATCTAGTTTGGAATACATAACCAAAGGAATTGTTCCAAGTACGTGACTTATTTATAAGCTTGGAGGTGTGGGAATACGGATAGTAACTAGGTGAACTATAGTGTTTAGTTACTTGGTCTCAACTATACGAAGTTAGTGTAATTTTGTGTATGGCGGCTAATCCCCGAGAGTATTCAATCATGGACAAGGTCTCGTGGATTTTCACGCACTTACGCGTTTCCTCAGTTAACAAAATCTTGTTGTGTCATTTACTTTATATTTCCGCATTATAATTGTTTTTATTATAATTAAAGTAAATTACACAAACGTTAGTTCCTATTTACTTGATAAGTGAATCCTATTGTGTTTGGTTAAGTCCGAACCTTTTTATCAAGTAACATACTTCGTTGTTGTATTGTCTCGATCTCGTATCCATGTATCGATCACACGAAGTGTGAACCGATTAGTTGTATTGTCTCGACTCAGCTCCATAGACAATCACTTTCTGAGAAAGGACTTATAGGTAGGAAAAGTTTTAGCTTGAGTGTATATTTGGGTACCCTCGCCTTTTCAATTGGTATCGAAAGCGTGCAAAACACGAAAAGATCTAACAATCTGTGTTTGGTGCGATCCAACCTATAAGAATGAATCCAAAGGTTGATTCAGTTAACGTAAGTCAAGATAATGAGAATAAGATCTCAAGGAAAACCAATGGAAATTGGTCTCGAAAGTCTTTTCGAAAATCAAAGAAAAAGTCTATGACTAATAACTTGATTGCGAATCAGGTTCCTGATCAGAAAAGAATGAGTCCGAAACTCAAGAAACATGTTTTGGATCCGACTCCAATTCCTAGTGAAAATTATCCAGAAAGAGATTCGACCCACCGGCCCGGCTTCAAGCTCGATCTAGTAGTGTTGGAAGATTTTTCAAGCATGCCGAAACTATTCGAAAGGGAAAACCATTAACAAATGTGATGATGTCACAAATCTTATTGTTCAACTAAATGTAAGAATATGTGAAGGAAAGCGAGAAACACTTAGTCTTCAAAATAATCTGGCGGATTATATGGAACAAAAAATGGCCCTGTGCAATGAAGTTCATCAACAGACTACTGAGTGTGAAAGTCTTACTCAATCGCTAGAACATTCACAGTTAAGGAATAAAGTCCTTATTGAGAAACTTCTTACTGTAATATGTCGAGAGGTATATCTAAACCAATGTTTAGAAAAACATTTCCAGCAAGGAATGGATACCTTAAGAGGACATATAGAGCGTCTCGAGCAAGAGACATTAACAATAAACCGCCGACCGCGCATCTAGACAAAACGGGTTCAAGTTCAAGGAACATACCATCCTGGGCACAAGATGTAATCGAGGATATTGCATCTCGCAATTTTCCTAACAAAGCAGGATGGGTTCGTAACCCATGAAGAGGGAACATGATGATGTTCAAAAGGGAGTGAAGATCTCCCCATGAGGTATAAGGATGAGGAATATCCTCATCCCAAAGGCGCGTAATCAAGCATTGGATTGTATGGCCCCACAATGCCCAATCTTCGCATGTAAGGAAGCACATATACCTGGGTCAGCCGGGTATCCTACTAATATCTCTTATTCAACATGTAGAGATTAGCCACAACCTACCTTAAGGATATTTTAAGCATCTTTGCTGCTGTAGAAAGGTTGCTCTTACAACAACTTGTGTAAAAGGATAAGTTAATTATTTAGGTGTATAAGGTGCGAGAAATTGATGAATTAAACCATGCTCTTGTGATAGGTGTAGAATACACCGTATTTACTATCTAAGAGTTTATGCTTTCTTTGCTATTTTTCTTGTAAATTATGTATTTTACGCTTGTTTTGAGTTTTATAGCTACTTTGGAGTCACACGGAGGAAAAGAAGAAGAAAGCACCCAATTTGAGCCAAAAGGGCAAAAAGGTCATTTTACAGGCGATTGATATATGGAGCCCAGATTAAGGTTAAGGGGCAACCCAATTTGAGGAGTGTTAAACACAGACCAGCCAAGGTTAAGGGCTACTCTCTTGGAGGAGCACTAGAGAAAGGACGATTGAAGTTAAGGGGTCGCTAAACTGGGTAGCCCTTATCCGAAGATGAAGTGCTACTATCACCGGGTAATTGGATGGGTTATGGTTGATCCCAAACCCGTAGACCCACACCCGGATCCATATCCGCCCCATTTTATCAACCCTAAATCGAGGGTTATTTCCAATCATCTTCATTTATTGATTCTCACCTGGAAATTGAGACAACTACCGTGGTTCGAAAATCGAGAGAGTGAGTTTGATCGAGAGCAATGGCAGTCATGGAACCGGAAATTGGAAATGGATGATGAAACAAAGGTGAGCTTGTGGTGAAGAAATCAGTTGGAGTTTGAATGTAACAGAAAAGGGTTTCGAGTCTGTAATTGAATCTCAGGAGATGGATCTGTGAATTGATTGAGATAACAGGGTGATTAACGAACGGGGAGAATTGATGAAGCTAGAAGAGAGAGGGGTTTCTGTGAGAATCTCCAACTGCCGTTATCGAGAGTTGTTGATGGTGAGAAGTAGGAAGTGAATCTGGAGTTGCACTGAGAACTGAAGAAGAACAGGGAGAAGATGAAATCAGAGATGGGTTTTGATATTGGGTTGATTGAGAAGCAGCTGTTGGTAAATTGAGGCAGTGTAATTAGAGATGAAGAAGAAGCAGTAGTGATGGATTTTTGTGGTTGTTGGCCTGATGCAGGTGGTTGCAGGGATGTTGGTTGTTGGCTGGGAAGAGATGAGTCTAGTGGTTGATGTGGTGTTGAAGTCGGCAGGAGCAGAGCAGAGTTGAGTTTATTCCATCTGAGACTTGTTTAGACTCTGAGAAGAGCAAGGAAGAATTTGATGAGGGTTTGAGATTGAAATTACAGAAGCTGCAGATGCTCAGGGGTTTGTTGGCATTGAGGCTCAAGTTTGCGCTGGATTTGGAGCAGTAGTGAGATATGCAAGATGGTGAGAGTGTAGCACAAATGGAGTTTGGTTGTGTGCAGATTGATGCCAATGGCAGTGATGAGCTAGAGACAATGAGTCTTAGTTTGTGAAAGGAATTGGCAATTTTGCTGGGAATGAGTTAGGCACACAATGAGGGTGGAGATTGAAATAATGGGTTCTGGTGGAGTTTGCTTGGCTTGCAGAGCTGATGGTTAGGCTGAAGTGAGTTAGTTGTACAGGTCATGGTATTAGCTAATGGTGATGGCAATGCTGAGATAAGGATGCAGCTGCAGTTGTGGTTTGTGTGGAAATTCAAAGTGCAGGTGCTGTGATTGCAGTGAGCTGGAATTGCAGGTGGTTTGGTGCTACTCATGTTACAATTTGAAGGCACACGGGAAGGCTGGTATGTAAATGTGGTAGGAGTGATCTGAGTTTGAATGGGTTTGGAGGATTTGAAGAAGTGAACTGAAATGGGTTTAATGCACTGATATTGTGGCAACTGAGTTGGAGCTGAATGTGGCGGATTTATGAGTTCAAGTTGCGCTGGTCAGTGAAGGATGGATTATGAACTGGTGTTGGTTTGCAATTGCAGGTGGTTGAAATAGGCAATGATATGAAGTGCAGCTGTGAAGAAGGCACAGCCAAAATGGCTGGATTTGCTCTGGTTGGATGCACAAGGATTGTGCAAAGAACTCGGGTCGGTGCAAAGGGTTCGGACCAAGATCACTCGGCTCAATGGGTGAGTCGGTGATCGATTCCATCTAACTCTGGGCCGACCGATCTCGACTCACCCGACTCGGTCAGTTTTACTCCGAGTTAACCCGCTGACCTTGACCCGATTTGACCCAACTGAGTTGGACCGTTGACCGGTGGCCGGTTTGACTTTGCCGGCCACCTGAGATATACTTTCCGACGACTATTCCGGCCAAATTCCGGCCACAATCCCAGTTTTCCGGCGAGCAAAATTCCAGAATTTTCTATGGACTTCTCTCATGGGTATGAAGACTTGGGCTAGGAATTGGACTCAAATTTGGAAAGAGAAGGTGAAGAGTTGAGAAAAGCTTGGAATTGGAAATTGAATTGCAAAAGAATAAGGATTCTATTCCTTGGAAGAATTGGAGAATATTGAAGCCTATAAATAGAGAAGTTTTCTACAACTTCTACACACATCTCTACACACACAATTCTTTTCTTTTCTTATTCTTTGTGTGAACTCTTTTAACATGAGTAGTTAATTTTATTGATTGAGGATGAATTCCTAGTTCTTAACATGATTTGAGTTTTTGTTTTCAAAATCTATCTTGAAGTTTTTCACATGATTATCGATTGTTTTTACCGATAGGAGTGATCTTAAAGACATTCATGATTGATTGATAGATTGTTTGGGGTGGCCAACTAAATTGATTTGTTAATTCAATCTAAAGCTAGTGAAAGTTAGGGGATAAGTAATCGTTCTTTGACTCTTTACATAAGTAGCAAACACGAGACCTTGCGGAGGGATTCCGTGGAGCAATTGTGTGTAGAAACAACGTTAGCAAGTAGACCTTGAGCTAAGAGTCTAACTACTAATATCGACCTAAGAAATTCACAAAACCTAATGCATGAGCCAAGTTACATCTAGGTTGAGCTAATTCTAGGAGGCTTGGTGATTAGAATCGGTAGTCGAGAACTTCCGTGTCCGGTGATAAAAGGGATTTAGGGGTTTAGCACCGAGCTAGCCTGCTTTACCTACGGTTGGTGATAATTTGTGACTAATAACAAGTAGAAGAGAACATAACTTGATTCATTGTTTCGTAACGAAGAAGGATTCCTTGATCTTGTCTCTTTTATTGCTTTCAACTTTACTTTTTAATTGTTTTGTTTATTTTTCTTTTGCTTTTTACACCCCCCTTTTGTGACAACTTTTACAACTAGAATCTCGTGCTCCTCGTGGGATCGACCTTGACTACCCTATATTACTTGTTAATTAGATAGTAAAGTATTAATTAATTTGTTGTGGTTACGACACGCATCAAATTTTGGCGCCGTTGCTGTCGGGAGCAGTGGATGATTTTAGTTGTTTTCATTTTTTGCTTTATTCTTGCTTTGTTGGATTCTATTCCGTATCTAACTTAGTTTTTTGAATCTTATTTCAGGTGCCATGTATGGTGGACAAGAGCAAGCATATTACAACAATCCATACGTTTTTCAACCTCAACATTATGACAACTTCCAACCATCCTTAGGATACAATCAAAACCAATATTTTGGTTATGATAAATTTCCTACCGAACCTTATGGATATTCTCATACATATCAACAACCTTATGACGGGTATGTAAGTGGACAAACACACGGATGGAAGGATAGTTATGCATCTAATAATTTGTTTTCTAGTAATGTGCAGACAGAGAATTTGGAATATACTCCTCTTCATCGTGTTTTTCCTTCACTTTTTCCAAAAGAGGAGATGCCGTCTAACGGTGGTAAGCGTGTGAACGTAAGGAAACTTGCACAGAAATTATACAAATTGGAAGATGATGGAGACTCGAAGATCTTGTCGAGAAATTAGTAGGACTATTCATATGGAACTTAAACGACGTCGGGATAAAGGTTATGAAACCGATGAAGATTCTTATTATGGTGAGTCCGAAAATGAAGATGATTGTGTTGAAAAGGACAAACCTTTGGAGACTTTTGATGACGCTAGTGTAGATTACTCGAGCCTTGATCTTAATAATGATCAATCACCTATTCAAAAGGAAGAGCTTGAGGAAGATGCATTTATTGCTTGGCAAAAATTTCTTAAGGAAAGATGGGAGTCCGCGGAAGTGTATGAGTGTTCCGACAATGAGGAAGTTATTCCAACTCCGGATCATAATAACGATCCTTCACCTATTCAAAAGGAGGAGATTGGGTGTGACTTGCCTATTGTTGTAAACGAAGTAACACCCGCACAAGAAGATTTTACAATCTATACCGATGAGATTCATTTTTGTGAATGGCCCGATTCCGATGATGAGAATGTTGAAGAGATGATTATAGAGGATGAAACCACATTCATTGATTTTGTGGAAGACCCAATTGAACTTGCGAATGATTTTAATGATGCCGAGACTTTGGTTAAGATAGAAAACGACGAAGAATGGTTGCAAGGTTTAATAGAGGACCACGATATACAAGAGGTAAGTAATTCACTTGAATTTTTTAAGGATGAAGAGGATTCTATAATACAAGAATTTTTGAAAGGTTTGTCTAACCCTTTGCCTATTGATTCTTCTCCTTTACCTCTTATTGGTTTGAATGTATGTGCTTCAAAGTATTTTTGGATGATTTTGTTTCTAAATATCCACCATTGGAAACACTTGATGCTAACACTATGCAGGTTTGCCAAGAAGAATACATGGAAGTTCCCGAATTCTATGTTCTTTATACACTTCCGGGTGTGGACGAGAATAAGTGTGGGGGAAATTTCTATCGAGCGATAATTTCACTATTGTTTTCTTGTGCTAATATTTGTATGGAGTTATTGTTTGCAAAACAGGTATTATGGGTGGATCCTCAAATTTTCCGATTGTTAGTATATGGGGAATGAATCATGCAAGAGCTAAGTCGGGCCGTCGACTTTAAAACAAGCGCTTAATGGGAGGCAACCCATCGGTTTTGTATTTCTTATCTTTTTGCTTTTTGTTATTTCTTTTTCTTGTTTCTTATCATGTTAAAATTTCCCACCTTGACTTTACTAGGAGGATTCAATTACATTGAGGACAATGTAAGGTTTAAGTGTGGGGGAGTAGTTAAGCATGTTTTTAAAACAAAAATTACAAAAAAATGAAAAAAATTTGAAAAAAAAAAAAAAAGTTTTACTTAAAAATTCCAACTTTTAAAGATTTTAGAGTCACTAGCATATTTCTAGGTATGTTTACATAGAGATTTTGACCGACATAATTGAACTTGGAAATCTTAGAGAACTACATTCGGATTTCTTGTTTGTTTGAGTGTTAAATAATGGATTTAATCATGCCGGTGATGCGAATTTGGTGCAGGGAGAAGTGCGTTATTAGAGTTGCTGATCAATCATTAGTGGAGACTACCCGTATTCATATCATGAGAGGCACCGACCAGAAATCTTCCATCTACTAAAGAGCTTCTTTTGAGTGTGTGTCACCGTACGTTAATTCCGGTAGAATGGTGAGCTACCCAACCTCCCACCAATAGAAGCACTACTCTTTGATCTCTTGAGTGCTAATTTTGTCAATCATGAGGGTGACGTCCATGGATGAAAGCTTCCTTCTTGTAGTTCGATTTGCATTTAGCACCATTCTCTCTCTCGACAACAACGGATCCATAGAAACACATTCATCATCAACAAGGAGCGACATCAAAATCTACAAGGAAAGTTGGAAAAGTTTAAGGTTTACAAGCAACGGAATGAGAAAAAGAGCAAATTTCAAATTCAAGTAAAAGCAACATACAAATGAGCGGATTTTTACATATATGTTGAAGACTTACAATACAATGAGGTAATTTTATATCCAAGTATGAAGACTTATTCATGAAAGCGAAGAAAAGTAAAAGGTGAAAATTTTTGAAGTTTATGATTTCAAGACGATACAAGTTGTGAAGAATCAAGCGGTAAAATACTTCTTCCACGGCCATGGTTTATTTTGTATTTAATTTCTCTTGTTTCAAAAAAAAAAAAAAAAAAAAAAAAAAAAAAAAAAAAAAGAGAAAAAAAAACAAGAGAAATATTTGTTCTTATTTTTATTAAATGAGCCGTGGGGAAGGAAAATCTATAAGGTAGTTTCAAGCGACAAGGATTTTAAGGTAAAAGAGTTATAAATTGTTAAGGATTTATGAAATTCAAGGGTTTATCATCAATAGTTGAAACCGAAGACCATGAAGATCAAGATAAGGAGCGGAAGACGTTTCTATTGGATGCCGTGAGAGTGGTGTTATCATAATTGGCAATCGGATGTGAAGGTGAGTAAGTAATCCCATCCTCAATAATAAATGGTTGATTTCCTTTCTTAGAGATCGTCAGAAAAATGGTTTTTCAAAATATTAAAAGATGTGGGTTTTTCAAAATTTCGGAAGTTATCCTTCCCACCATTCAACGTGTTGCGGGAATTCTCTCTTCATTCCTACCCGCACACATGTGAGAACCATAAAAAAGCGTCTTTTTGAGTGCAATTATCATAAAATCTTATTTGGTGAGGCGTAAGTCGAGGCGAAATGCTTATTGATCGTTTCTCAAACACGCGTTCTCTCATTATGGTGTGGTTATTTCTCACTCAACATTTAAGAATGAGAATATGTTCTTTAGTATTTCTAACTTCTTATTACTAGCATGCGAAACTCTATGTCCTCATAACTCTTTGGATGCTTGGGACGCTTGAACGCTTTGAAGTTGTGAGTTTTTAGTTTGATTTGCTCGAGGACTAGCAAAGTCTAAGTGTGGGGGAATTTGATAGGTGTAGAATACACCGTATTTACTATCTAAGAGTTTATGCTTTCTTTGCTATTTTTCTTGTAAATTATGTATTTTACGCTTGTTTTGAGTTTTATAGCTACTTTGGAGTCACACGGAGGAAAAGAAGAAGAAAGCACCCAATTTGAGCCAAAAGGGCAAAAAGGTCATTTTACAGGCGATTGATATATGGAGCCCAGTTAAGGTTAAGGGGCAACCCAATTTGAGGAGTGTTAAACACAGACCAGCCAAGGTTAAGGGCTACTCTCTTGGAGGAGCACTAGAGAAAGGACAATTGAAGTTAAGGGGCTGCCAAACTGGGTAGCCCTTATCCAGAGATGAAGTGCTACTATCAGCTGGTACTGGATGGGTTATGGTTGATCCCAAACCCGTAGACCCACACCCGGATCCATATCCGCCCCATTTTATCAACCCTAAATCGAGAGTTATTTCCAATCATCTTCATTTATTGATTCTCACCTGGAAATTGAGACAACGGCTGTGTCTGAAAATCGAGAGAGTGAGTTTGATCGAGAGCAATGGCAGTCATGGAACCGGAAATTGGAAATGGATGATGAAACAAAGGTGAGCTTGTGGTGAAGAAATCAGTTGGAGTTTGAATGTAACAGAGAAAAGGGTTTCGAGTCATGGTGAATCTCGGGGAGATGGATCTCGTGAATTGATTGAGATAACGGGGTGATTAACGAACGGGAGAATTGATGAAGCTAGAAGAGAGAGGTTTTGAGAATCTCCAAGCGCCGTTATCGAGAGTTGTTGATGGTGAGAAGTAGGAAGTGAATCTGGAGTTGCACCGAGAACTCGAAGAAGAACAGGAGAAGATGAAATCAGAGATGGGTTTTGATATTGGGTTGATTGAGAAGCAGCTGTTGGTAAATTGAGCGGTGTAATTAGAGATGAAGAAGAAGCAGTAGTGATGGATTTTTGTGGTTGTTGGCCTGATGCAGGTGGTTGCAGGGATGTTGGTTGTTGGCTGGGAAGAGATGAGTCTAGTGGTTGATGTGGTGTTGAAGTCGGCGGGGAGCAGAGCGAGTTGAGTTTATTCCATCTGAGACTTGTTTAGACTCTGAGAAGAGCAAGGAAGAATTTGATGAGGGTTTGAGATTGAAATTACAGAAGCTGCAGATGCTCAGGGGTTTGTTGGCATTGAGGCTCAAGTTTGCGCTGGATTTGGAGCAGTAGTGAGATATGCAAGATGGTGAGAGTGTAGCACAAATGGAGTTTGGTTGTGTGCAGATTGATGCCAATGGCAGTGATGAGCTAGAGACAATGAGTCTTAGTTTGTGAAAGGAATTGGCAATTTTGCTGGGAATGAGTTAGGCACACAATGAGGGTGGAGATTGAAATAATGGGTTCTGGTGGAGTTTGCTTGGCTTGCAGAGCTGATGGTTAGGCTGAAGTGAGTTAGTTGTACAGGTCATGGTATTAGCTAATGGTGATGGCAATGCTGAGATAAGGATGCAGCTGCAGTTGTGGTTTGTGTGGAAATTCAAAGTGCAGGTGCTGTGATTGCAGTGAGCTGGAATTGCAGGTGGTTTGGTGCTACTCATGTTACAGCTGAAGGCACAGGAAGGCTGGTATGTAAATGTGGTAGGAGTGATCTGAGTTTGAATGGGTTTGGAGGATTTGAAGAAGTGAACTGAAATGGGTTTAATGCACTGATATTGTGGCAACTGAGTTGGAGCTGAATGTGGCGGATTTATGAGTTCAAGTTGCATACTGGTCGGTGAAGGATGGATTATGAACTCGGTGTTGGTTTGCAATTGCGGGTGGTTGAAATAGGCAATGATATGAAGTGCACTGTGAAGAAGGCACGACCAAAATGGCTGGATTTGCTCGGTTGGATGCACAAGGATTGTGCAAGCAACTCTCGTCGATGCAAAGGGTTCAGACCAAGATCACTCAGCTCAATCACTGAGTCGGTGGATCGATTCCATCTAACTCGGCCGACCGATCTCGACTCACCCGACTCGGTCGGCTTTGACTCGAGTTAACCCGCTGACCTTGACCCGATTTGACCCAACTGAGTTGGACCGTTGACCGGTGGCCGGTTTGACTTTGCCGGCCACCTGAAATATACTTTCCGACGACTATTCCGGCCAAATTCCGGCCACAATCCCAGTTTTCCGGCGAGCAAAATTCCAGAATTTTCTATGGACTTCTCTCATGGGTATGAAGACTTGGGCTAGGAATTGGACTCAAATTTGGAAAGAGAAGGTGAAGAGTTGAGAAAAGCTTGGAATTGGAAATTGAATTGCAAAAGAATAAGGATTCTATTCCTTGGAAGAATTGGAGAATATTGAAGCCTATAAATAGAGAAGTTTTCTACAACTTCTACACACATCTCTACACACACAATTCTTTTCTTTTCTTATTCTTTGTGTGAACTCTTTTAACATGAGTAGTTAATTTTATTGATTGAGGATGAATTCCTAGTTCTTAACATGATTTGAGTTTTTGTTTTCAAATTCTATCTTGAAGTTTTTCACATGATTATCGATTGTTTTTACTGATAGGAGTGATCTTAAAGACATTCATGATTGATTGATAGATTGTTTGGGGTGGCCAACTAAATTGATTTGTTAATTCAATCTAAAGCTAGTGAAAGTTAGGGGATAAGTAATCGTTCTTTGACTCTTTACATAAGTAGCAAACACGAGACCTTGCGGAGGGATTCCGTGGAGCAATTGTGTGTAGAAACAACGTTAGCAAGTAGACCTTGAGCTAAGAGTCTAACTACTAATATCGACCTAAGAAATTCACAAAACCTAATGCATGAGCCAAGTTACATCTAGGTTGAGCTAATTCTAGGAGGCTTGGTGATTAGAATCCGGTAGTCGAGAACTTCCGTGTCCGGTGATAAAGGGATTTAGGGTTTAGCACTCGAGCTAGCTGCTTTACCTACGGTTGGTGATAATTTGTGACTAATAACAAGTAGAAGAGAACATAACTTGATTCATTGTTTCGTAACGAAGAAGGATTCCTTGATCTTGTCTCTTTTATTGCTTTCAACTTTACTTTTTAATTGTTTTGTTTATTTTTCTTTTGCTTTTTACACCCCCCTTTTGTGACAACTTTTACAACTAGAATCTCGTGCTCCTCGTGGGATCGACCTTGACTACCCTATATTACTTGTTAATTAGGTAGTAAAGTATTAATTAATTTGTTGTGGTTACGACACGCATCATCTTGACAAAAGAATTTAAATTCATTAGGAAAATATTCACCACCACGATCAGAACGTAAAATCTTAATTTTCAGTCCTAATTGTGTCTCTACTTCTGCTTTGTATATTTTGAATATGTCAAAAACATCATCCTTAGATTTCATCAAATATGTATAAGCATATCTAGTACTATCCTCTATAAAAGTGACATAATACTTATTTCCACCACGAGTGGCAGAACCATGCAAATCACCCACATCACTTTGTGTACTAATTCAAGTAAGGAAGAATTTCGTACTACGGACTTATGGGAAATTCTAGTTATCTTTGCTTGCACACATATTTCACATTTAGAAGCATGATCAAAATTGCAATCGAAATCAAACCTAATCGTTTCATGTTTCTAAGGAACCATAATTCACATGACCAAACCTAGCATGCCATAAATTAACAGAGTCAACAATATAAGCGAACCATTATTTATTAAATTAAGCTTAATCATCCCATTACAAGCATATCCTTGTCCAACAAACACACCATTTTTGGACAATACAAACTTATTAGACTCATAGGTCGTCTTGAATCCAGACCTTCATAACAAGGTCGCTAGGAAACAAGGTTCTTTACAATGTCGGGGACATGTAACACATTAGTAAGAGTAACATTCTTTCCCGAAGTAAACGAGTTCAACGGTGCCTTTCCCAATGACTTTCTTTGTGTTGGCCGTTTGCGGAGACAACTTCGTTTCCTTCTCCACTAACTCGGTTCGTATGTCTTGTAAAGATTTCTATCCTTACTGAGATATGGACGGTTGCACCATTGTCGTACCACCATCCACCCCAGGCCAAAGCAACAGCATTGGCGGCTTGCACCACAATCACAAGTTTGTCATCGACCATATTTGCCTCCTTTTTCTGGTTCTGCTGTTGTTTCTTTTTGAGACGACAGTCGCGAGCAAAATGGCCGGGTTTGTCACAGAAGTAGCAATTGCCCTTCTTCTTACTCTTCTTGTTGGGATGATGCTTCTTAAACTGAGTATCATTCTTAGGTTTCAAGGAATTCGGTGTCTCTACGCTATTCACCTTAGAATGGTTTTCAGACTGTGGACTATCCTTAAGTTCTCGTTTACGAGAGTCCTCTTCTATTCGAAGATGACGCTGTAATGCCTCTAAATCATAGTCAGTCTCAGCATGCTTGAGTTTCTTCTTATAACCATTCCAAGAAGGGGGAAGACGAGAAATAATAACCCCGACAACAAACGCAGAAGGAAGATCAATTCCAGCATCCTTAAGATGATTAACAATGAGTAAAAGTTCACTGACCTGGGCAATGATTGACTTAATGTCAACCATCTTAAAATCCATGAAGTTGCAAGTTAGGAATTTCTTGTTGCTTGCTTCAGAGATCTTGTATTTGTTGTCAAGCGCAGTCCATAATTCCTTTGCAGTCGCAATACTCCGATGTGCATTGTAAACAGGAGTTTCCAGGGCATTCAAAATATGACCACGGCACATGAAATCATCTTCCTGACGCTTCTTTCGTTTGGTAATCAAATCAGGAGTATCTTTGTCTGACGGTGCAGGAATCTCCTCCAATCCATCTTCAAGTATGTACCATAACTTGATGGTGATCAGGAAAAACTTCACAGTCTCTTGCCAACGAGTAAAATTTTCACCATCAAAACGTTCCAGTCGAGTAAGGGTTTGGTTCATCACTTGCAGGGATTGTGCAGTAGCATTCGAAGTTTAAGATTCACCCTCCATTGCCAGAAACTAATTGTCTAAAACTGTTTTTAAATGGGTTCAAATAGAGGATGAAATAAACACAAAGAAATTGTTGTACTCAAAAGCTTTCAAGGCTCATACGATTTCTTTTAGACAATTATTTCTACCCTCCCAATAAATTGGCGATTACAACAGGTATGCGAAATAATGCCTTCAGGATACAATGAAAGCCCTACAACAGAAATTGAATTCAAGGTTTGTACCCCTTGATCCAATCAAGAACACATGTGAAATAATGTTTCTGATGATGCTTTGTTTAAGAGAGAAAACAGAAAAAGGTTTTTCGATGTTATGATTTAAACGAGTTTGGGAGATGCCATTTATAGGGGTTTTCGCATCTGTTGGGAATAGACATATCTTTTCACTCGAGTCTCTTCATCATCAGACATCAATGGCGTCGTTGGATTTGAATATTCTGGATAGTTTGTAACGGTCGAAACAGTTACCCTGAACCAAAAAATTCTTCTGGGGGCATTGCCCCCGAGACCCCCTGGATAGCACAGTTGAAAATATTCCAACATTCTCCCCTTATTTTCAAAAACCATAAAACAAAGTTAAAAACTTTTAAATCAGAGTGACTGCATCACCGAAGTGACTGCCTAGGTACCCGAGTGGGATCAAGCCATCGTAGTTCAAGCACAATTGAGACTAAGCATCATCGTTGAAATCAACACATAAATGATAGGTATCTTTTGGATTTGAACCTTCACTTAGTGTAAGAAACTCAAAGCCTTATCGAGATTCTATGGTGAAACCAGTCTTGAACCAAGTATCCCTTATGATAAAACCGGAGTCTCCACACATATTGATTTCATAAATCATGTGTTCTGTAGACAAGCACGTTAATTTCCATGTGCTTATATCCTTGATTCATGAGTCTTCTTTAGAGAGCGGTCTTCTTCTCTTAGGAAACGGCCTGATTTCCATACTCATATAGGTAAGTCTCAAAGGTGTTTCTGCGATACACCTTTTACTAATCACAGACTCATTAAGGATTTACATCCATCCTATTTTCTTGCAGAACCCAACACTAATTAGAAATGAGAAGTTTTATATTAGTGCTCCATAATCTACATCCATAACTTGTTGGTACCACATTGAACCTTGTTTATCTTTTTCAAAACATAGGTTGGGTTTCTGCTATGGGAGATCAAACTTCCTTCACGAGACCTTAGTCCCATTTCTTTACTTTTTATTGAAACCACCGAACTTGGTAGACTCTTCGTAAATGGGTCGGCCAAATTCCTCTTTGATTCAATAAAGTTAACCGTAACCACTCCCCTATTGAGTAGTTGCCTAACCATTTGATGTCTAAGACTTGCATGTCTTGACTTTCCATTATAAGTCTTATTTGAGACATTATAGATAGTAGCTTGATTATCACAATTAATCAAGACCGCTGGAGTTGGCTTCTTCCAAAATGGAATTTCCATAAGTAGGTTCCTAAGCCATTCTGCCTCCTTACATGCATCCGTTAAGGCTATTAATTACGACAACATTGTTGAATCGAAATACAAGTCTCGCTTCTTGGAACTCCAAGACACAAAGAAGCACCCCTAATGTAAAGATCCATCCGGACGTTGATTTGGACTTGGCCTCTACATCGTTCCAGTTAGCATCATTGCATACCCTTCCAAAGTGCTGCGGTATAGCCTTGGTAATGCAAGCCAAAATTCATTGTACCTTTCAAGTAAGCCATAACTCTAGAAACTTCTTTCTAATGTTCATATCCTGGATTACTTGAGAAACGACATAACACTCCCACGGCTTGGGCTATGTCCCGGTCTTGTGCAATGCATAGCATACATAAGACTTCCAATGACACTTTGAAATACTCAAGTTGTGCATGAGTACGTCCGGTGTTCTTCTTTAACTTGATAGTATGATCTAAAGGAGTAGGTACTTTGGATTGTCATCAAAGTGACCATATTTCTTGAGAAATTTCTCAATATAATGAGATTGGGTTAAAGCCAACTCATTTCCCTTTCTTAGGATCTTAATTCCCAAGATTACATCAGCCTCTCCTAAATCCTTCATATCAAAGTTAGAGTTAAGAAACTTCTTTGTTTCTTCCACAAAGAATATGTCGAGATCCAAAAATAAGCATATCATCAACATACAAACAGATAATTACACATCCGTAACTATCATGCTTACCATAGATACATTTATCCGCATCATTCACCACAAAACCATATGACAAAACCACTTTGTCAAACTTCTCATGCCATTGCATGGGAGCTTGCTTCAAGCCATAAAGAGATTTTACTAACTTGCAAACCTTCTTTTCTTGGCACGGCAATATGAAACCTTCAAAGTTGTTCCATATATATTTCTTCCTCCAAATCTCCATTTAGGAAGGCGGTTTTGACATCCATTTGATGAATAATTAACTTGTGAATAGAAGCAAGTGCTATTAAACAACGAATAGATGAGATGCGAGCAACATGAGCATATGTATCAAAGTAATCAATTCCATGTATTTGCTTATAACCCTTAGCAACTAATCGGCTTTGAACTTATCAATGGAACCATCGGCATTCATCGTTCTCTTGAAAATCCATTTACATCCAATAGGCTTTACGCCGGGAGGTAAATCACAATATATCCAAGTACCGTTGGTAAAAAAGAGTTCTTTTCATCATTGAAAGCCTCTTTCCAAAAACTAGCATATTTGGAACTCATAGCCTCGCATAAGTTTTAGGGTCATCATCAACATGCATAACATATTTGGTAACACTAAGAATTTTATTCTTATTACCTTCTACAAGATATGTTATAAAGTCCGGACCAAAATTTTCTCTATTCTTGCTCTCTTACTCCTTCTAGGTTCGATATCTTCTATGGGTTGAAGTATCCTCCATGTCTCGAGTAGGAACAGAATGATCATCATTCTCATTAGTCTCTTGATTGTAGACTAGGTAACAATAAGTTCTCCATGGGTTGCATTTGAGAACTGTTCCTATTTAAGTTCTCAAAGAATTCCACATCTCTACAGATTCTATAATCTCAAAAGTGTCAAGGATTAAAAATCAGAGGTGATACTATTAAGAGAGTATCCCACAAAAGCACATTTATAAGCCCTGTTTCCCAGTTTTGGTCTTTTAGGATCAGGCTTTCGAACATATGCTAAGCAACCCGGACTTTAAGTCTCTTCAAGTTTGGTTTCCTCTTAAACCACAATTCATAAGGAGAAACATTCTTCTTTTTCAAAGGAACTCTATTCAAAATATAACATGCAGACAACATAGCTTCACCCCACAAAGAATTAGGCAAACAGAACTTATAAGCATGCAATTAACCATATCAATCAAAGTTCTATTTTTTCTTTCGGCCATACCATTTTGTTGAGGTGTATAAGGTGCAGTAAATTGATGAATTAAACCATGCTCTTGACAAAAGAATTTAAATTCATTAGGAAAATATTCACCACCACGATCGAACGTAAAATCTTAATTTTCGGTCCTAATTGTGTCTCTACTTCGCTTTGTATATTTTGAATATGTCAAAAACATCATCCTTAGATTTCATCAAATATGTATAAGCATATCTAGTACTATCCTCTATAAAAGTGACATAATACTTATTTCCACCACGAAGTGGCGAACCATGCAAATCACCCACATCACTTGTGTACTAATTCAAGTAAGGAAGAATTTCGTACTACAGACTTATGGGAAATTCTAGTTATCTTTGCTTGCACACATATTTCACATTTAGAAGCATGATCAAAATTGCAATCAGAAATCAAACCTAATCGTTTCATGTTTCTAAGGGAACCATAATTCACATGACCAAACCTAGCATGCCATAAATTAACAGAGTCAACAATATAAGCGAGAACCATTATTTATTAAATTAAGCTTAATCATCCCATTACAAGCATATCCTTGTCCAACAAACACACCATTTTTGGACAATACAAACTTATTAGACTCATAGGTCGTCTTGAATCCAGCCTTCATAACAAGGTCGCGGAAACAAGGTTCTTTACAATGTCGGGACATGTAACACATTAGTAAGAGTAACATTCTTTTCCGAAGTAAACGAGAGTTCAACAAAGTGCCTTTCCCAATGACTTTCTTTGTGTTGGCCGTTTGCGGAGACAACTTCGTTTCCTTCTCCACTAACCGGTTCGTATGTCTTGTAAAGATTTATATCCTTACGAGATATGGACGGTTGCACCATTGTCGTACCACCATCCACCCCGGCCAAAGAATAAGCATTGGCGGCTTGCACCACAATCACAAGTTTGTCATCGACCATATTTGCCTCCTTTTTCTCGGTTCTCTGTTGTTTCTTTTTGAGACGACGATCGCGAGCAAAATGGTAGGGTTTGTCGAAGTAGCAATTGCCCTTCTTCTTACTCTTCTTGTTGGGATGATGCTTCTTAAACCGAGTATCATTCTTAGGTTTCAAGGAATTCGGTGTCTCTACGCTATTCACCTTAGAATGGTTTTCGGTTTGTGGAATATCCTTAAGTTCTCGTTTACGAGAGTCCTCTTCTATTCGAAGATGACGCCGTAATGCCTCTAAATCATAGTCGGTCTCAAAGATGCTTGAGTTTCTTCTTATAACCATTCCAAGAAGGGGGAAGACGAGAAATAATAACCCCGACAACAAACGCAGAAGGAAGATCAATTCCAGCATCCTTAAGATGATTAACAATGAGTAAAAGTTCACTGACCTGGGCAATGATTGACTTAATGTCAACCATCTTAAAATCCATGAAGTTGCAAGTTAGGAATTTCTTGTTGCTTGCTTCAGAGATCTTGTATTTGTTGTCAAGCGTAGTCCATAATTCCTTTGCAGTCGCAATACTCCGATGTGCATTGTAAATGAGGAGTTTCGGGGCATTCAAAATATGACCACGGCACATGAAATCATCTTCCTGACGCTTCTTTCGTTTGGTAATCAAATCAGGAGTATCTTTGTATGACGGTGCAGGAATCTCCTCCAATCCATCTTCAAGTATGTACCATAACTTGATGGTGATCAGGAAAAACTTCACAGTCTCTTGCCAACGAGTAAAATTTTCACCATCAAAACGTTCCAGTCGAGTAAGGGTTTGGTTCATCACTTGCAGGGATTGTGCAGTAGCATTCGAAGTTTAAGATTCACCCTCCATTGCCAGAAACTAATTGTCTAAAACTGTTGGAAAATGGGTTCAAATAGAGGATGAAATAAACACAAAGAAATTGTTGTACTCAAAAGCTTTCAAGGCTCATACGATTTCTTTTAGACAATTATTTCTACCCTCCCAATAAATTGGCGATTACAACAGGTATGCGAAATAATGCCTTCAGGATACAATGAAAGCCCTACAACAGAAATTGAATTCAAGGTTTGTACCCCTTGATCCAATCAAGAACACATGTGAAATAATGTTTCTGATGATGCTTTATTTAAGAGAGAAAACAGAAAAAGGTTTTTCGATGTTATGATTTAAACGAGTTTGGGAGATGCCATTTATAGGGGTTTTCGCATCTGTTGGGAATAGACATATATTTTCACTCGAGTCTCTTCATCATCAGACATCAATGGCGTCTGTTGGATTTGAATATTCTGGATAGTTTGTAACGGTCGAAACAGTTACCCTGAACCAAAAAATTCTTCCGGGGGCGTTGCCCCCTAGACCCCCCCTTGCATAGCACAGTTGAAAATATTCCAACAAAACCAACCTACACAATCACCTTCATTCACTGACCTTCACAGCCACTACCCATTGCAGACAACCCACTCTCAGCTCCTACACGCACTCCAGAACTGTCCATAATCACCAAAGACACATTAGTTCAATCAAAGAACCAGCCAGAACTGATCTCTCTGGCTTTTTGTCAAACACCTGCTATGTGTATTCAACTGCTGGTCTTTATTCTCTTCTCTTGGCTCCATTTATTCCCAAATTCAAGTTCCCTGCAAAGCATAACCCAAACCCATAACTCCATTCAGTGTAAAAATGTTCAATCACCACTCTAATCCCCAACAACAACGGCTCCCTTGTATTCTCAGCTGAGATATTGCCTTGAAACTCCACATTTAGTCACTGAATTTCAAGTTCAGTTCTTCATTGGTTTGTAGCTTAACTTTTCTATCCATCTCGAGCTCCTGATTCGTCACATTTAGCCATCATAACCCATTACTCAATCAGCTCCAGATCCCCATTTCATTCATCTCATTTTCACACACAAATTCACCCACAAAACCTCCATAAATTGATCACCTTTCAACCGTTGGCTAAGTGCAATGAACCTTGGCCAGTGACGGCAACTGAGTCTTGGTCGACGGCTATATCAGACCATGGTGTGCTCAGATTCCTCTCAGCTTGTGAATTTGTTTTCGAACTCAACCTAATTTCCTTTCTCTGTTGCTCTGTCTCCACCCATATATTTATGCTGCACATGTGTGAAGTCCACATACAATTTGTGGTCTAAAAGAGACGCACATCTTTAAGCCCATCAGCACCTACACGACCCACCAAGCTCATAGTTTATAGTTGTCGAGAATCGACCAAACTTTGCAGCTCCCTGACTTCCGAGTATTAATAAATGGATTCTCAAATGGCTATGGGAGCACCACCAATGTCTTGCGGTCCCGGGATTCATGAGTTCATTGACATGAGCTTTTAGCGTGTATATCAATATGGTTCATTACAACGCTTTTCCCTTCTTTATGCAAATCCAAGCCATTGTACCTAAAAATACAAAAACCAAGCATAATATACAAATTTACAAAGGAAATAGCTAATAAAAGTGTACGAAACCGATACTAGAATTAGGTGTTTTAGACGCCTATCACGCGCACACATACTGGATCGGAGGCAGAAGGGATGTTTGTAGGACAACGAGCCCACTGATGTGAAGAGGAAGAGGAGCTCGACGCAGTTGGCTCAGGGTGGCCTAATAAGAAACAAGAAAGAAAGGAAGAAATAAGAAAAGATAATAATGTATCCAAAACATAAGGAAGATGGGATGTATATATAGATCCCAAGGCACATTTAATAATTGCAACAGAACATTTCAACCGACACGTGTCAATATTAAATTCAACAAACGCAGTAAGGAATACTCACGAGACTTGGAAGAGGAAGAGCTTTGATTTTCAGCGTCGCTTTGAACCTCGCTCCCATTTGGAGAATAGTCATGAACAGAATGGTCTGACCCTGATTCACTCGCCGTACCTAACATATTTGATGGAGTATGAAGAGGATGATTAGGGTATGGAACTGTCTTCACGATTAAAGGACGGGTGGAGTACAGAGTCATACGCGGAGAAAGTATTTCGGATCCGCTTTTACTAATCGATCGGCCTAGCTGAAGTTCAACACGTTCGATAAATGAGCTCAAAGAAGGCGACCCCAATTTTGGAGCCTGCGGAGAAAAATGAGGAGAAGTATTAGCAGAGCGAGTGGAAGGTAATCGCGGAACAGGTAGCACGCCGGCGTCTCGTTTCATCTTCTTAGCCAGCCGGTCGGCCCTCCACTCGTGATGGGGTAGGTTAATATACTCTTCAATGAAAAGGCCCCTAGGCTTCCAGCCAACAGGCAAGGATTTCTAAAAGAGAGCATGACACAAACCAATATAAAATAGACTAAAGGAGGATCCGACTGGAAGCAAAGGAAGAAACATGAAGAGAAGATACCTTGGCAGGAGGAGACGTGACAAGAGGGATCTTCAGGGGATTTACTGCTGGAGGACGCCTTCTCTTCTTAGAACTCGATGAAGGAGGTAAAGAACCACCTTTCCTATCCTTCTGATGGGACTCATCACCTAGAAGGGGGTCCTAGCTAGTGACGAGCGGATGGAGAGGACGACCTTTGTTACTCGAGGAGAGCTTGTATTTTTTGGCGACCTTATCACTCAGATTCACGCGGCCTGATGCATGCATCTCTTTGAAATCCTCCTTGGTTAGAGCCGGAAGAGCGTATGCATCCTGGAGAAGAAGGTTTAGCACATTTTTATTGACACCATCGCGATACACGAGCCACTCCCTGGTGACGCCGACTTGCCGCTAAGATTGAGGTTGGAAGAAATCAAAATGACACTGTCGATCACTCATCCGAAGACCATCTTTAAAAACAAAGTGATTAAAGCTCTTCCGGATTTTTATCTCCTTAGATGAGGAAGGAAAGGGGAGATTATAAGGAACCCCTTGATCTAAACCAAGCTGACGAGCAACACATACGGTGTTATATGCCTCGGATGAAAACTTCCTGCCATGAAATCCGGGGAGACGTCCCGGTAAAGTAGAGACAATGATGTCAAAATCCTCGGATGAAGGCATATCCGCGGAAGACATCCTCCGCTGTGACTTGATAACAAAACTTTAATGCAAAGAACCAGTACGACCATCTTGATAAGTAATAGGGTTGAAATCATCTCCACTATCCATATAATCCTTGAGCTTGCCATTAGCCAGGAAACCCTTCTTGTGATAAAGAGCCATCCGAGGATGAGACTGAGGAACCGTTATGAGTCGCTTGGAACCATCCTCCTGAGTAACCTCTTCTTGCCGAGAGAGAGTTAGGGGATTCAACTGAGGGGGCATGTATAAAGGAAAGCGTTCCCAAGCCCATGTCTGGATAAAGTTAGCAGGAAAGAAGGTCTCTACCTCATGAGATCCGTCCACACGACAAATGTCACGCGCCAATAAATCCAAATGGTGGTACAAACCACCCAAGAACATAGGAGCAAGCGGGAATGACACGCCGCGGGACATTAATACCGCCATATGAATAAGCTCATTCTTGATAGTGTCCCGGGGACTGTACTCGAACACATCATGGCACAACCAAAAAAGAAGAAAAGCTGTTAATTCCGCTCGATCTGTTTCCCCTTCACGAGGAGGTACGCCCTCTCGTTCACCAGAAAGCACATGAGCCCAATACTTGATCCAATAAGAGAAAGAAGCGCGGTGTTGCCCGAATTTGGGTTTCTGGCTGCCCTTTGCCGCCTCTATCTCTCTCACATCGTAAGATTCCTCGACAACGGATAACTTCGGATGAGCAGCCTTAATGGCGAATTCCATAAGCTTTGAGGAAGATGGAACATTAATTGGAGAACTGTGGGCAGTGGATACAGCAGCCTTGCCCTTTCTTTTACCTGTCGAATCTTCCACCTCATTCGGAACCTCGGTTTTGACCTCCCCTGGCGGCTGGAATGTTATAGAACTCGCTTTGTGCGCAATTAAGTGATCGCAAAGATTTTGTCGCTCTGATTCAAAGACTTATGAAGGCAGCAACCTTCAAAGACTGTATTACCATGGATAGGTTGGCCAGTAAGAGCCACTACGTCTTCCAGAATTGGAGTCGCTTCACCCCAAGAGAATAGAAACGTGTGAGGATCTATTCCCAAACGCGCACATAAACGAATCAAGCTGTCATGATCTCGCCGGACGTATCTAAACTTCGAAGCATTCAGAGCAGCTTCTGATCGCTGTCGTATGCGTCAAAAATAATTTCACTTTCCTAAAGTATATGATAAGAAAGAGTTCGTATCCACAGAGAGGCGATTGTAGTTATTTCGTAATCAATTTCTTAAAGTAACCAATTGGGGGGATTTCTTATTTCTATTTAAGCAATAAAAACAAATTAAAAGCAAAGTAAATTGTAGAAAGTAATCAATGGAGAGAGATATTGGTCAAGGAATTCATCTTCAATCTTAGACATGTGCTTGCATATATGATTAGAATTACGATTTAATCTCTTGTGTTATCAAAAGCCTAGAGAATCAAGAAAGCAAGATAATCTATTAATTTCTCAAGTTCATCAACACACACATTAGGGCTGCATATGTGAATTTTACCTAAAGAATAACCTAACGCCTTGCGCTAATCAAGTTCAATTCCTAGGAGCATTAAGTTTCAGAAATAGGCTAATCAATGCAATTGTCATGCGTTGCGCAAAACAATTCGGACAATGGTCAAACTCTACATATGATTACGAGAGTGTATCACTACAAACCGTAAACATATCATGCTACTCGTATTCAAGGTTATCGCTTGATGAAAAACCCTAAAATAGCTATGGACTAAGATGCAAGTTCAATTAATTGGCCACTTAACTAATCAAACATCATAATCCTATCACAATACTTCAATCATGTGATCATAAAAACAGTAGAGAATTGAACGATAATCAAGAGAGAAAACTAATACATAAAGCAAACACAAGTTTTAGAAATCGGACTACATCCTTAACCAATAATAGAGAATTTAGCTACTCATAGCTATGGAGTTCATCACAAAAATATAAGTTGAATAAAGAAGAAGATGAACAAAAGCAAACCCTAGTTGCGTAAACAAAAGTGGCTCTCCAAAGTTCCAAGAATAAGATATATCCTATAAGTTGTAGAAGACCTTCCCTTTATAGCTTTTCTCCAACTTCTAAAATTAGGTCTAGTCTTCAAAGTCCATTAGATGAAAATCCACCAAGCCCAAAAGAAGAAGAAACCCATGTAGAAAATATGACCCAAAAAACGGTCGCCGGAAGTCTGGTATTGTGGCCGGAAAAGTCACCGGAAAACATCCCAGGTGACCGGCAAAGTCCGCCCGGTCACCGGTCAACGGGTCGGATCGGCGGGTCAACGGGTTAGCTCGGGTCAACTCGGTCAGACCGAGTCAAACCGAGCCAGCACATTTGTCAGACGAGTCAGGTTTAGTCAGTGTGAGTCAGGCTGATTCATGGTCAGCTGAGTGGTTAGCCTTCCAGGTCAGTCTGTGGCTTCCAGTGCTGCACTATCATTGTGCATCAGCACTCTTGGCCAGCCATCTTGGCCTGCACCTTCTCCATCCATTCCTTGATCTTCACAGCTTTGCCAACACATCCAAATCCCTGCAACATTTCCAACTTCAGCTCCATCTGGATCCCGCAACTCAGTTCAACCCATTCTGCCTCTACTCACCATTTTCACATCCATCAAGAACTTCCATGCCATGAACAACACCACCAATCCTTCCCTGCACTATGACAGCGCTTCTTAGCTGCAATTCATCTCTGCATTTGCAACCATTGCGGCATCGCCTGTACATCTTGAGCACCATTAACACTACATCAATTCTAGCCTCAGTTCACCAGCTGCAGCATCAGAACTCAGCCTTTAGTAACACAACATCCTACTTCATCCATGAACCACCAGCTAACTCCTCATCTTGAGACTGCAATCACATCTTCTCCTACAGCTGCAGAAACCCATTCAATCCCAGGCCAGCACCAGCTCTTCATTCTTCATCTGTATTTCATGTTCAGCTCCAAGTCCATTTATTGTACCACCATTGAACCATCACAGCCTTCAATCCTGATCTGCAACTCCCAACAGCTCAATAACTCCACTTACATTCTCTGCCTGCACCTGCAAATCCAGCAACACAACATCACCAGAAATAGTTCCTCTGCAATTTAGCTTTGAGTCATTGCAGCTGCAATGCTCCTGCACCACATCATCCACTTGCAACTCCTCAAGCTCAGTCAACCCATTACTTCCAACAAATCACAGTCCAGGCCATCTCCTCACCACAAGCCAACACCATCCTTCCCGTGCCAAAGACATTCATTAGCTCATCACATCAACACCATCATAGCCGCCTCATACCAATCCTGGCTCAGTCTTCCATTGCCTGCTACTCCATCTCAGTTACCACCATATCCCATCATTCCATGACTAATGTATACCTGCAATTCCAATCTGAGCCACTGCAACCACAGACCATCTGTTGCTTCTTCCAACTTGCAAACTGCAACAACATACCCTCATCTCTGATAGACAGCAGCCTCTTCTTCCTCATTCGAACCCATACATCCATTAGCTTCAATTACAGCAAAACCCCAAACTCTAATCTCAGATTCAATTCTTTTTTTTTTCTCAATTCATCCTTTAACCCCTCGATTTGGTCTCGGCAATCCAAAGCGACTCCGCCGCTTAACTTTCTCATTTTCGAACAAACCCCACTCTTTAAACCCATGGAAATCGTCATCCGATTCATCACCAACACGAAACCCCAACTCATTCTTCTTCTTCCCCGAATCCATCTTCCTCTTGCGAGTTCATCACCAGGAACCCATTTCTCACTCAAAGATCACCATCGTCAATAAACCAACAAACCCTTGATTCAAACCCCCGTAATAGCAGACCTAATCGCCTTTCGATCTCAATCTTGCTCATACAAACCCTAATCGATCTCTCAGTCCTCCTCTGAATCTCTGATTCATCTTCTCCCTGAGCTTCATCAATCTTGCAGCCCAGCACTGCCCGATTTTGCTTCTCAACCATCGGTTTCATCATTAATTTCTCGATCTCGATTTCCTCCAGCAGCAGACCATTTTTCTCTCTTCTCTCGAAATTGAGGTGGATTGTAATGAAGAAGAGAAAACAATTTCCTCTCTTACAAAACGGGTGTAGAAATAAAGCTAGTTGATATAGCCATCCAAGTGATATAGATAAGGGTCACCCCAATGGATACCCTATAACAAGTGGCTACCCCTTAACAACAGTTGGTTGTTACTAATACTCCTTTAAGAGATTTTCCCCTTATCCTTGACTCGACCCTCAATAGTATTCGCCTGTGAAATGACCTTTTAGCCCTTTTTTGACTCAATTTGAATGATTTCCGCCTCTTTTCCTC
>JAJJWW010017023.1:0-19760 GCA_023531295.1 Papaver armeniacum
ATTTTAGCCTACTTGTGATAACCGCAAGTGCACGGTGTCTACAATACGGCTGAGCAAATACGGGTCGATCCACGAGACTTGTGGTGCTTATATTGATCTAAGGTTTGCCCTAAGCGGATTCGGGAAATATAACACAAATATGGGAGAAACTTTTAGTGTCGATACCAGCCCCAATTTGGTTGTATTGTGACTCTAGGCTAAGGCGGTGACAATGTGGAAAGCACCGGGGTGGTGAATCCACCTCCCAAGCCCATGCTCGATCAATCTAATTTGAATTATATTCTTGTGCCTTCCTTGAAGGTTTAGGTGAATTTTCATTAACCAATTCCTACTAACTCCCCCTAGTATGAGTGGTCTTCTTACCGGTGCCACTCATCGCGAATCATAAGCTTCCTCGGATAATTACTAATCCTAGCATATTGTTCATTTGCAGAATAAAACCTAACTAGATATGTAACATGGAAATTAGGGGTTTCATCAAACACCTTGATAAATGAAATTAAAACATAATTAAAGCAAACAAGATACAAAATTAACACCTATTGGTGCTCACGGCTAGCCAGGGCATAAACTCTTGTGACCTCGGACTCTGCGCTATTTATACTTTTAAGAAATCAAAACCCTAATTTACTTCAAAAAAATAGAAAAAAATAGAGAACCCTCTCACCCCGTCGGCGAATCGTGCTCTCCTCACGTCTCGAGCTCCATGCGTCCATAGTTGGTGAGACCACAGCTCTAGTTTTCCAAGTTAGCTTAGTTGAAAAGTGAAAGCTCAGCGAGGTAGGAGCCGGGTGATTGTTTTCGGAGGTCTGAAGTTGATGGCTGCCAGTCGGTATGGGTGAAGGTGGTGAAGAAGGGGAAGGGTTGAGAAAAAGATGGAATGGAAATGGGGAATGGTGTAAGGGTGTAGGTAGCTTAGGTGTTGAGCGGAGCACGCAAGGTTTGATGAAGGCATCGGCGGCGTTGGATACGGCGGAGGTGAGATACGGGCGGGCGAGGGGATTTTCTTTGTTGAGCGGAGGCATCAAGGAATGATGTATAGGAGGCGGCGGCGTTGGATGAAGAAGAGATCAAATCTAACGGCTCGGAAAGGACTTGGTTCGGGTCGCGGGTCGGGTCTTGGATGGCAGGCCCATGTCTTGTGGATGGGTTGCTCCTTGTTGAGTTCGGTGATTGGCAGCGCGGGCTTTGGCTTACATTTCCATAGACGCTTGCTTCCCGATTCTTTGCTCTTTTGGCTCCCTCAATTTCTCAGGAGCTTTATTTATTACCTAAAAACACAAAATTAATTAATACAAATATTTATTCTTGAAAACAAAGAAAACACGAGAATCTAGGATAATATCGATTCTTGAGCACAAAAGATGAGTAAAATGCCCGATAAAAGATGTATAAATATGCAATATTTTGGCACTCATCGGCTGCCAATCATCTAGAATCTTTTGAATGAGACTTGACTAGCTTGTTCTTTGGTTGGTGGGTTAGAAGGTGGAGGATTTGTTAAGAAAAGCAACATTGAATTTGGCCAAGATTAAATGAAAGGGCTGCCTCTTGCTAAATGTGTCATGTAATTTATTTATTTTGGGTTTGAATAAAGTTGTGTCATGTTGTATTTCTTGTAATTACAAAAGTCGGTTGAAAAAACCGGTGATAAGAAAAAAGCTTCGGTTAAAAAAAAAGTACTCATTATGTCTATTGTTAAAGTGTCTCTCTTGCATAAAATGAGAAGGGAGTCGATGTAAATATACGGTCAATGTTCTGTTTTGTGTTGTAAATGGTCTTGTAATACGCAAGGAGTGTAGCCATCGATGTACACCTTGGGTAAGATGAAATATCACCAACTCTTAGGTGAACATTCACAATTCTCGTAAGCTAGGACAGTAGCTTGGCTTTGAATTCGGATTCTTAGCCTAAAAACTATCTCTTAGCGATTTGAGTGTAACTTGGTCATTTTTATAAACATGTGTAGATACACTTTACACTCTTTTCACATGTCTTTAGTTGTTTCGATTGCTAGAATTGTGCCTTTGAAAGCTAGATTGACATATCTTGTTTGTTGTGAGCTAAAAAAGCTGAATTGCACTGGAGTCACACTTCATGGAATCGAGCTTATATTTTGTCATAAGAACTTTGGGTATATTTTGTCAAGCGCAGTGGCGTAGGTAGACTTTTCTTTTGGTTTTGTTCTACTCGAGGGCCAGTAAAATGCAGGTTTGGGGTGTGATCGGTGCCACAATAATGCATATTCCTATATCATTTGTTGTCTTTATCACATCTCAAATGCTTCAATGTCGTTTTTAAGTCAAATTTTGCATTTGGCGTCTCGGATGTCGATAATTTGTTTTGTTGTAATTATTGATATTTTGTGTTTGTAGGAGTATTGAATATTTGGAGTTCATAAGATGAGCGAGATCATTTGGAGGTTAAAAGCGGCGGCGGTATAGAAAGTGGAATTCACATGTGACTTAAGGATCAACTCATATCAGAAAATAGATGGGCTGAAGAATGAGCTAACCATGTTTGGAAAATGAGAGAGCAAATTAAAACTTCACGCACCTAACCCAGGTACAAATCTCCAAACAATCCCTTAACCCATCTTACATTTCATCCTCTCTCGACATCACTTTGAGCCCATTCTCTTTCCAATTTCTTCTTCTCCCTATCAAACCCTAACTCTATCGGTCCTCTCGAGAAAACAAAAACTGTCAACTTCGGTACTCATACCCACACCTCCATCAACATCCTTCCTCCACGGACCCCTTACTCATTTTCTACCCATTTCTTTACACTTGATTCAACCTAGGGTTAGGTTTGACCCTACAAGATAGGTCGGTTGTTTGATTTTCAAACCGAAGAAATCATTAAGCTAGGGATTGATGTTGTTTCTCTCTTGCACCTAAGCCTTCAACAGGCGACACATAATCACGAAAGTAGAGTGGTACATGGTGATTAAGCAAGTGGAGAATTAGATCTCGATTTCTTTCAACGGCATCAGTCAAATTGGTGAAGATAAATGAGTGGTTGTGCTTGATTAAGGAGTAATGCGAGTGGTGAGTTTCAAGAACAAAGCCCCTTTAATTTTATATTGTATCGGTGGGTTGTGTGGAAGGGATTTTGGAAAGAATTGTTGTATAAATAGGGGTTGTTTAGTTGTGTAAAGGATGAAAGGGTTAACAAAGCGGGGAGTATAGAAGCCGGTACCATGATCCTTGCCTCTGTTTTATTTTGTGTATGTGAATTAGAAAAACTCGGTTAAGAAGGAGAAGTGCTTATATTGTTGAATATTAAAAACTACATCTTTTTATAACTAGTTATGTTCTAACTTTCTTAGCTAGGGCTTTGATGAATCTCTTAGCTTACTACTAAAGTCTTTTGTTAATGAGATTGTTCTTGTAGATCTTAATTTGAGCATGATTTGGTTTTTAGTTTCATGTTGCTACTTACAACTTTCACCTAGTGTGTTTTGCATCTTAGGTTGATAGATCAATTGTTTGTTGTTGCATCAACTTGTGCTTCAGAATGTTATCAATTTGTGATTAGTTGTCTTTGTAATAAGACAACTAATACTAGGAATTGATCTTTTAAGTTGTGATTGAACCTTTATCTTTGAAACCCTTTTGGAAAAGGCGAAAAGACTTGTATCTTCAGCTAATCCGTTATAAAGGGACAAGAACAATTTGATATTAAACTATCTAGTGTAGGGTGAGTGGTGGAATTGATAGCTCTAGTATTCTCTTATCGGTGTTTAATCTTTCATCCGAATTACATTACATTTCTTCAATCAATTCTCTTTGTCAACATCTAATCATTTCAACAAAATCTTCAATTCAAATTAGTAAAATAAGGCTTGGACTCTAACTATGCATTCACCTTATCCCACGAGGATCAACTTGTATTTGCACTTATACACAATAAGGCATTGTGCACTTGCGGTATAAGTATAGGCATCTTTCTTGAGTCTACCACTAATCCCTCTCCTCTTCTCTTTCATTCCAAAAACCTAAAATCAACCAAAATTTTCAATTTTTATTTTACTACAAAAAATGGTTGATTCTAAACGATCCAGCAGCAAGAGAGATTCAGGCGGTAACATGAAAAGATCCAAATCGGAGGAAAAGGTAAGGGAAGGTTGGAACGAGTAAATCCAAGAATGCAATCCTTGAAGATCTTTGAAAAGAAACCTTTAAAGGCGAAACGAAGATTGTAAGTGATTTATAAACTCAAACCAATTATTGTTTTGTTTTATATGATTGTTAGATTAGGTTAGAAATCGAAAATTATGATTTTCAGATTTTTGGCCGGCAAGGTCGATAGTTGAACAACACGCCGACCATTGGTATTTTGAAAAGAGCGGCATAGTCTCGGGATGAATAACATGCAGGCTTTCCATCGAGCCATGGCGGTTGTTGGACAATAACCCGGGCGTGGAGGTATAATAACCAACCATGCCCGGATTATATTTGGTCGGCGTGATTTTAGACTTGTACCATGCCGTTAGGCTATCGAAACCTTAATTTCTAAGTTATTAGTCGGCATCTTCATAAATGGACCATTCGGCTCTTTATTTGTCGGCAAGGTAGTTAGTTAACACCTTCACAGGCTTTCTTGTCAGTCGGCGGTGTGGTGGTTTACGCCTTGCCGACCATATGGTGGTCGGACTGTTTAGTTTATCGACCTTGTTGGCCGGTGGAAGACGCTCAGGTGTTGTGTTGTTTGTTTTCATATATCTTATTTTGTGCATTGTTTAGGTTCCCGGAAACAAAAGAAGATCTACCTTGTCTTGTTAACAATGCGAGAAGAGCTATTTCAATATTTGGACACAATTTATCCCAATTTAGAAGATCCTAAAGATGAAACTCAGAAGAGAATTGCACATTTTGAAAGTTATGTTTAATGGGTAAGGAAAATCGAAGAATTTCTAAGGTTTATGAGCAGTCTAGCAATCCCCTCAACTATAAAGAATGCACGTCATCGAGAGGAGGAAGAAGAGGAGGTTGATCCAAGAACTTTTTCGGGGCATGCGACTTTTCCGGACAGACCTATTATAATGAGGATGGTAAACTACATAGGTCCAGAAAGGGAAGGAAAAGCAAAAGGCTGATCATAGGTGAAAAAAGCCAGTGATGGGGAGGAAGATAACAACAATGAGAAGGATCCTTGAAATTCTTAAACTTTATTATGTTTACTTGCTAGAAACTTTATTGTGGTTTGAATCACATTATGTTTTGAACTCTTAGGGTGTGGTTTTAGACTTGTTAAACTTATTTTAATTTTCTACTTTTAGTTGCTTAAAGTTATTATTTTTTATGGGTTTTGAGACCAAGTACTGGATGGTAGGCATGGTATGAAATCTATACCTTTAGGCCTAAATGTTAGTTGCACCTTTTGGTACTATCTGAAACCCGTTGAATCCTAACTTAGAAATTTCAAAATCAAGATATTAGGTATGTTGTTATTATAAAAGCATTCCCAACTTCATCTTCAACCTTGCATAAAGAAATGGAAGTTTCACCACCAAATATTTGTAGTCTTTACACTATGGTCATTTGCAAACGGTGTCCTTCAAGGAAGCAAATGCGCTGTGAAGGTTGTAAGGGATTCTTATTTCTCATGAAACAGATAGGAGGTGTATATCGGCCGTATGCTTCAAAAATGCACTTGTTGTGGGTTTTTCTATTGGATAGATGAGCATGTAGCTCCGTATGAAGATGAAGTTGCTAAAATCAACCTTCTCTACCATGCACGGATCCATATTGCGACGGTAAGATGAAGTTAATTACCTCTCCTAAGAAATTGAAAATTGGGAAAAGATACTATCTATGTCCCAAATGTGTTAGGAGTAAAGTTTTTAACGTTTGTATGCTTTTAATTAAGGTTTGTATCCGATGTATAGTAGGCATTGTCCTAAATTAAGCTTGTCGGCGCTCATAGTCGGCATTATCCTATATTAAAGCTTTCCATTTGTTACGTCGGCATGGATATTATAATACACCTTACCTACTTTATACAAAATAACATTCATGAACAATTTTGAGGGAGTTCTTAGCCTGCATGGTTCTCCTCAATAACAATGTTTGAGCTGTCAGCAACCCGGCAAAACCGAGGACCTTACCATTGATAGAAAAAACATTCGAGAACGATCTTTTTAAAGGGAGTTCTTAGCAAGGCATGGTAAATTTCATAAACATTCTTGGAGATAAGCAGCCCAGAAGCAGCTTAGCGCCAGGACCTTGCCGACCATATTGTGCAGCTTTTTCTGTCTTCATCATGCATTACGTGGCGGTGACGAAATAATACGTGCGACCACAGGAGAGGCGGCGGGGTTTCAGTAATAAATATGATCCGACCAAATGAGAATATACCCAAAAAACACATCCATTTCATTCATTTGTAGCACTCCAAGCACATTGCACAAAACACGCATGCGATTACAAAAGTACTCAAAAGTACGAATGTTTGTCTATATTCCATTGTACACTACACAAAAAAGTCAGTTTTATTCCCCAATCATAATCACTCCTCACTCAAATCTATTGAGGAGTTCATTCAAATCTATTGACCTCCTTTAGTCAAATCTATGGGACATTCCCTGCAACATCTATAACATTCCAAGGGCCATGTTGTCCTCTATAAATTTTCATCCATTCCTTGCTCTTGTTGTTTGTGAACTTCTCCACACAAACTAAAACCTACATAGAGGAGGTAATGGACATTCCTTATTGAGTTGTAGACCAATAAAATGATTTTTATCCACCAAAGCAATGTGATTCTTACATGCTTGAGTTGGTCCACGAAAAGCATGTTTCGGTGCAAATGCTATAGATAGTCCCTCACTAAAAAAATGTACCACGCACGCCCAATAGATGGCCACACACCGGCATTCTCAACTAATGTTCCCATTTGATCGGTGCATTTCCTCGGGCCTTTAACACTAGTTAGCAAACCTTTGAAAGTTCTTCTTTCTCCCTCCATACAACCTTCCAGCATCATTGAGATATGGAACTCCTTGTCGTTTTTCTAGTCGAGCGGCCATCTTCTTTCTAATGTATTTTCATTGGGTGAGATTCTCTTCTCTGTCCCAATTGTTATAGATAACGTAGAAACCAAACAATTTCCATCTTTGAACATCTTGCATTACCAATCACCAAATCTTGAATAATTGGAGGGAGTTGATTCCTTTTGCAAATTGTACTACCTTCTTTGGACGCGATCCCTGACGTTTGACTCTCAAGAGGCATTCCATTTGTATTCAAGTTAGAGAGACGGTTGGTGTAGTTAAATCCTTCTTTGGCCTACCCCTTTCCAACAAATTCCACGCTTGCTTGACTCTCAAGAGGTAGAGTGCCATTTGTATTCAAGTTAGAGGCAGATTGGTGTGGTTGAATCCTTCCTGGAGCTGACCTCTTTTCTTTTTAGCGGGCTCCTCCTCAGATGTGCGCCTCGATATAAACATGTAGGATGGACCGCACTTTGTACTCAAATGCTTTTAATGTTTTCCCTTTTGGATTGATCACTATTTCTACTTAAAAAATCTTTGATTTGTTCTCTTTGGATTGATCTTGATCGTAATTTGTACTCAAAAACTCTTTGATTTGTTCTCTTTCTTACGCCCTCGTCTTTTTGGTAGTTGGTCCTGTTAAGATCTTGTTTCTCCGGTTCTTCAAGTTCTTCCATAAAAAGGGTAAACAATCGGCATCAACTTGTGCTTCATAGTTTGTTTGTCAACCTATTCATCTCGGGGAAATTTTCAATGATTATTCTTCCAAGTTCCATGTCGCCAAACTCTTCAAGGATCTTCTCTTGAGCCGGTTTGAAAGATAATTGCTTCCAATAAGAATCGATATCATCAAGAGGAATGGGAGTTTTATACCTACCAAGCATATGATCGACATGGGTCATTGGCCTTCATTATCCTACACTTACAAGGAGTGTTAGGGTCATCATACTTTTATACTTTTTTAAACAATGCGAGATGTTTCATCATGAAACATACGTGCCCGATCTTGAGACGTTTCTATGTACCAACAAGCAACCAATCATCCTCCTTAAACTCCTTGACTTAGGAAGCTACTTTCTTGGAATTGTTTTTTTATCTTGTCGATATAATTATTGTGTACTCATGGATAGCATATTTGCAGTCACAATCCCATTTTGACGTGAAAAAAGACCTTTAGTTTCCCTTGAGCTTGCTCTACTCTACTTGTGGATTCAAGTTTGAAATGTTTATAGTCGTAAGTATAAGCATACACAAACCTATCTTTGTGTGGCCTCAACCATTGTTTCTTGCAATATTCCACTACTTTGGGGGTAATTAGTCCCAATCATCCTCGAAATCCTTCAAGTTTAACTCATATCTTCCCACACTCATCGACCAAAACCACCTTATACCACGCTTTCATGAATAACCCAAACTTAATTTTACCTTATTTCCATTCTTCGTCTTCTTTCTTTTTCTCCTTCTCTCGCTCATCTTTAGTTAGTCCACAAGATGTTCATCTTCACTCCTTTTCACGTTTAGTTCCTTTCTTTGCTTTCGGTTTTTGGATATAGACTCCTACAATTCTTTCTAAGATTGCATTGTATATGCCAAGTGCAAAGGAAATTTTTGCATTGGGGAAAAACTATCCTCACTGCGTTCATTATTGCTTGCTCATTTATCCGGTGACTATAACCCCTAGAGTTTCGTCTTCGTGGTAGCAGAAGCTTCAAATTTCCAATGCCCAAATATAGCTATCATCCTTCTCACGATCCATAAAACACCATGTCATCAGTGAGACGATTGCTTATCCGAGGTTTGTCCTACAATGTTCAACAAAGGCATGTTTGTACCTATTCGTCTTATAAGTACAATCCGTGAACAAAACTTGGTAAAACAACGCGCCAATTGAATCATATCGGGATGCGCAAGAAAATACGATCCACCTTCCCTCCTCCGATGACTCATGGTGTCTCACCGTGTAGTTGTATTTGTATTAACCATTGTGATTCTTCCATCACCTTTCTTCCATCCCATTCAATTCTTTTAATAGTTGCCTTGCCGCATAAATTGTAGACAATGAAGAAAGGTTACGCGGTCGTCCTGGTGAACTTACTTAGGAGCTTACTTGGTTTAATTCCCAAATTGTTCTTACTTGTTCGAACCGTGCGGTTTCAACAGCAACTTGACAATGCCCAGCAAGAGTGTCGGATCTTTATGGTTATGCCAACCAACATCAACTCTACTCATTCTCCACACGTTGTCGGTTTAATTGTTCCTCCAAAATAATCTTGAATGGGCATCCACACTTCTTTGACTTGCCTTGTACAGCACTAGTCGTCTTCTTATCATACACATAACCCTTTCTCTTGTGACTTTCTTCGGCCACCCATAACACTCACATACCATTTCAAACCGCGTATCTTTTGTTGGGTGTTTTTCACTAGAACGCACATCTTCTCTTTGGCTTTCTCAACAATCCATTGGCCAAGCGTCTTCTTTTCCTTCCATTCCAAATCATTAGCATAATGTTCGGAGTATCGGGACCCTAATTTTTCGAGCTTGAGGCTGATCCGCCATAGGTGCAATGCCACAATCTACAAAACATCAAAAGTTTAGTTGATATGTATTACCAAGGTCGGCGGGTTAGAGCATATAAAACTTTGTATTTAGAGAAAATCGACACGGAAGAGAATATAAACATTGTCGACATGGAAGCAGCTGCCAACAGGTCTCAAAGCTATTTCAAAAAAATTGAGGCAAGGTTAAAATTTTCTACACTGCTAGTCGTGGTACTTCTCATGAAAAGACGACAGTTAAATAAAGTAGCAACTCACGCTTGGCTCTTACGGCTGGCATGATCGACAGCGTCGACCTTGTGCAGAACCGCATCTGATAGAATCAAGAAAAAAAAAAATCGATCATTTGCATGGAAAAATCACAATCTTCACCACCCAGGTTGTTCACCTGATTACTTGCATGACACCATTCTCTTCTTCTTGGTCATTGGATTCCTTCGTTTGGCTCAATACATTCATCACTTCCATACCCATCATGAGTTTGAGGAAAATAAAAGTGAGGGTAAATGCGTATAATCCATTTCGATCGGCCAATTAGAATTACATCACTAAATGCTGCCACTCATCCATAGGAGGAAAGTTAGAAGACTCACACTTCAAAATCGAGATTAGAATCATTCATCTCACTCAGATTACAAATTTCACAAAAACCCCAACTTTTTCCCCAAAAATCTCCTCTGCTCCTTCATACTAATTCTCTCTCTAAATGATTTCTAAAACCCAACATAACTAAATCAATAACTAATCTAACTAATTTAACTAATCTAATCATTTTAGTTAAATTAGAGTTAATCATGGGGGCATTTTAGCCATTTAGAAAAATAAAATTTAAAAAGGGTAGAGCTTGACTTTCTTGAAAACAACCCTATTTTGCCTTATAAAAGTATACCCCACATTGGGAGCAAATAAAGTAGAAAACTAAATCTATATAATTTCTTATTATTAGATAGCTTTCTATTTTCGTCGGCCTACAAATATACTTATTTAGTACGTTTAGTGTAAAAATGATATATTGACCGAGCCGCAAGAGACAAAACAATAGGATCCATTTTAACTTTATCAATCCCAATGCTAGCAGCGCTCATCTACTACCCTTGATTTCCTCTTCGTTATGTATCACGGATTCACGGGATATATTTCAGTAAAGTGTAGCCTCATTGATGTAAAATAGTTTTTCCCTAAATGGAAATATTGCTATTGATAAACCCAAAAAAATTAAATACATGCAGAAATTAATTTTTAAAACTTTCAAAATCGATTGGTCAGTGATTTAACGTGTATCGGAATCAAAGTTTAGGCAAATCTAAGGCAAATCTAGACATATTTTTGTCTACTTATGGGGTGGTCACAAATTTGGGTCTGCATGGGCCACCATAATCTCAGGACCGGACTTAAAGAACACCCTTTTGTAAACAGTACCACTACGTGGTGGGAGACACCATGCAACATTTTGAAGGCAGGAAACTTCTAAAATTTTCCAATGACCAAAATAAGAAGAAAACATATGAACGCTAAATTTCCTGGTCAAAGGCGATTTAGACAACTTGAAGAAATTTAGGACAGTAGATACTCACGTAAAGAAACCAATAACACAATATAATTTGAGAATGTAAATATGTCTGGTTAAACTCGGAGGCTTGAAATAATAGATTTCTAAAAATAAATCAGTTTTAGGCCAAATTAAAAAAAGCTATGTCTTTTTGTTAGGTACGGAGGGAATATATTCTAGTAGTCCATTAAGAACTAGGAGTAGTTTTCCGATTCCAAGACAGAGTTCACATATATCATGGACGGGCCTAGCAAGGGGCCAACCTGATACAGCCCGTCCCCAGATCGAAAAAAGATAATCCTTTGTTATAAAAAGGTGGTGTTTGACTGAGATTTGAGAGTCATTAGACGGACATGATTGGACGGGGACCGATCCGGCGGTCGGAATCATCCGGATCGAGCCTTCATTGACGGACGGTGAAAACTTCCGGTGGTGTCACGTGGGGGATAGCGTGTGAACGGAATATGCGTGGGTGACCTTTGGATCGATATCCCAAACAATTTTTCTCTCGATTTTCCTAACCACGGAGAGAGGTTTCATCTTCCACATTCAATTCTTCTTTGGTTCTTCGTATCCTCTTATACGGCAGTACCAGGTATTTCACCACCAGAATCATTCCTTCATCTACTTCTCATTCTCGAGCAGCAACAGTGAATCAGTCAGCCACATCATCATCTTCTAATACTTGAACCGGTCTTTGCAACATCTTCGACTTCTTTTTGTTGATTTCGGATGAACTTCAATGATTTGTCTGAGATTTTGTAATAGTAATTGAATTTTTGTACGATTTCGAAATATTTCTAAATGATTTCTAAAATTGAAACCTACGAAGTTTGATATTTGGGGGTGGGTCGAGGGTTTTCGGTATTTAGTGTTTAATTTAAACAATTAAAGTAGTTCAAAGGACAAAGGTTGTTGTGTTATACGTCTAAGAAATACTAATTTATCAATTTCTTATATGATATCTAGGGTTCCGATTCGTGTTTTTTTGCTTGAATTATTGATTACTCTTAATTCAATTTGTTTCGGTAATTTTTGTGAATGAGTTTTCAATTTTTTCTGTAATACGAATTTCGATAGATTGGTTAACAACCTTGGGAATGCTGAGATGAGAAGTTAGCTTACTAGGTTTACGGTGTTTTTATTAGTTCCTTACACATCAACATTTAGCAACATTTGCTGATTACATCTATGGGTCATGAATGTTTACTACACAAGTTTTAACATACGTAAATATGTGGAATTGAAGACTATAGGATTTTTAGTTCGGGATTGTCGAAAAATCGTTCGCCCGCAATTGTGTATGTGCGCATTTGAGAGTCATTGGGACGGACGGGGGATTAGAGGTGGGTCATCTTGCGGTCGGGATCGTCCTGGATTTCGTTTGACTTGACTTTGGGGAATGATAGGGGCCACTAACGTAAATATGACGGGGTGTTGCTGCGGGTGATTTAGGACGTCCGGATATCCCGCGAGTTGCTCTTAACAAGCCAGATCTAATTCCAAAATAGTCTTCTCCTTTATGTTCTGTCTCACATAAACCTATTTTTTTTCTTTCGATCCATCTCCTCTCCTCTTCGGAGCCAAGATCAAATTCTCAACAATGGAGGACGAAGAAGCACAGAGGAAAATCATCTGTCAGGTATTAAAATTTCAACCAAATCTTTCCCCTTTTATTTCTGTGTTAAATTGATATTAAAATTTCATCCTTATAAATATTTCATGTTCAATTTTACTTCATCGGTCTTCAAATTTGATTTTCTGCTAACAAATCGTTTGAAACCCTTCTTTATCATCCGTTTCACCAAATTCGAACTTCTATCTCAATTTGAAATCGAAATATTACCTCCTGGATTTTTTTGATTAGGGTTTTGGTTTATTTTTCTGGGTTTGATTGGGGGTTTTGATTAGAATTGTAAATATTCTTATCTTAACCGACCAGTGAAAAACCCGCAGTGCAGAGACATAGAGCGCGGCAGTGACTCATGCAGTAACCCATTTTTGAGAACGATGTTGTTAATGGATGTGTTTCTAATCGTGTATTGATTCATTAATTGTATAAAATTTGATTTTGATTATATTTGTATAGAAGATCTGGAAGTGGCTAGAATTATTGGAAATCATTCTAATTTATTTTAACCAATTTGACTAGGGTTTATTTGATGTGAATGTTATAGCTATATCGAAAGGTGCGATATGATTTTCTTCCCGATGGGATTTAGTAGATGGCCATAATTGGTTTATGTGGAAAACGCTAAAAATGAGGCCGTGAGATAATAGTGCTGCTTTCCTCATTACCATGGCTACTTCCCACCCGATCTCATCGTAATAGCCTTGATAAGCAGAGACCATAGTGTGATATTGTCTTAATAATGTTCCAGGATGTTTGTACTAATTACTAGAATGACATTCCTAATTACGAAGCGAGACACCTTAGTGTGTTATTGTCTTAATAGTGTTCCGGGATCGATTTGTATTAATTACTAGAATGACATTCCTAATTACTAAGAACTATGAGAAACGGAGTGAACACACATAAATAAAATTCTCTGCTTAGGTAGCCTTAATAGAAGCAAAGATCAATGCCGACTAAACTATCCACGAGACACAATTGTAGAACTTCAGTTCTATAAGTTAGTTGTGGAATTGATTAGTTGTCTTCATATTTTCACACACTATATACATAATATTTTGGTGCACAAGTACAACTTTAGTTTCAAGATGGATCTGCACAACTTTTAATGATCACCAAGGTTAAGTTTTTATTCTTACAAAGTGGTGATGGCTTGAGTAACTATAACGTGTCTAATTATTCATTCCAGGTTTCCCATGTGGATCCCCACCGTTGAAGTAGTCACTTTGCGTGGTTTTTTTTTATATGGATCCATCGTGATGTTTAATGTGCTGGATCACAAAGATATGTATATATATTTTAATGATCAAAAGAAATGCTTCATGCTAGCTACGATATAAAATGATAACGCACCTTCTTCGTAGTTGGGGGATTTTACTTGAGCAATTTTGTTGGTATCTACCTTCGGTAAATGATAGTGTAGTTAAAATATACAATTTGGTAATTAAACTCACCATTAGACGATTACATTTCCCATGGAGGCTTTGGTCTTTGCTAGGATTACTAATTACTTAGCATAAAGCCCTAAGCATTGTACGAAGACGTATTTGTAGGAGAACCCATTACCGAAGCAATATTCCATACCTTAAGTAGTTAATCTCTTGCTTCCCAAGAGATTAACGTGTAAGCAATAGAGAACTTAGACGAGTATATGTTCACATACCTTGACTGAGACAAGATAAATGCATATGATGTTGGCAATATTCCATATCTTTCCGTCAATTCTCGTAGAATTTAAATCCACATGAAATGCCTCTGTTTAAGTTAGATATCAAAATTGTTTTGACCCAATCATGGTGCACCAAAGAAGTTCTCTGCAACGACACAAGACCATTGGTCATTAGATGTGGACAACATGTAATTGAAGCCAATATTTTAACTGTGAAAAACCTCGAGAAATTGTAGATAATTGTGTTCATCAGTATGAATTTCAAATCTCAATATTAACCCGACGAGACACCCGTTTCCCTCGGTCCTACTTATGCTATGAAAATCAACAAGTCACAAGGATAGTTTGTGAAATACGTTGGGATCGATTTATTCATTCCGTGTTTAGACACGAGAAACTTTATGTATCATTGTCGAGATGCACCGCCGCATGTAGAATAATTCGCCACTTGTCGAATGAAACCAATGACCTTTCGACCGTAAACATTCTTTGCCTCGAGGTTTTATTGTCAGAGCTATTGAATTCTCATATGAACTTTGTTTTAATTTCAAGATGATTTATGTTTTATGTTTTCATGCATATCAACTACCATTATTGTTATTTTTATTTTCCGTAAAAAGTAATTAAAGATTTTATCTAGATTCATTTATGTTATAAAACATATTTTTCCGATGACAAGAGTGGTTGCTGCATAAGTTATTGTTACCATAGGTTGACAAGAGTGGTTGTGTTTCCATGGGTAGATATATCATTGACTATGCCCTAGGTAGTAGTATTTATATATGATGCAAGGGCATAATTATTACTGAGTAGTGCTATTATTACAAATCGTTATCTCCAACAAAGTAAAACAATTTCCAACTACATATTGCATTCTTAATTGCGTATATATTATCTATATTATGGTTTAGAGAAATTGTTGTATTTCGAATGGAGTACTTATGAATTGCATAAATAACAAGAATTGGAGTTTAAAACTCTCTTAACCTATTTTGTTAGATATATCAACTACAATAAGTGAATTTTATTTAGATTTAGATTTGCGTTATTGAATTGCATATTTTGCAAAATTGTTGTGTACAAGTTGTATATTAAAATAGATGTCGATAAGAGTGGTTTGGAAGCTTTGCCTAATGTGTCGAAACACACATATGCCTAGATAATTTTTAAACCATAGTCTCGAAACTAAGCCTGTGTAACTTAACATTGTTAAAATGGATTTATATCTATAACATAAGATGGTTGAAAAAAATAAACAAGCTTGAAGACCAATGATTTGATAACACGAGTAGTAATATTTTGTCATTGTGTAGCACAATACCTTGCCCAATCATAGATTAATAAATGATTAGTTACACAAAGAATCACTATATTGTTGAGAAAAATTGTAAGGAGATGTTCTAGGAAAGTCAAAATACTCTATACCTACCTTCAATTTTCAAATGATTTGCTTAGGTGTATGCATTCTTGATCCTAAATTGGAGTTGTTAGCTTGAGACTTAAAGGAGGTATCTCTTTTCGTTGCTATAACCGCAAATTTATAACGTCTGTCACAAAGGATTTTACTAAGCTTAAGCAGTCACGTATGTACCTTAACAATTTCGACAGCCAGGGACTTAACTAAGCTATATACAACTATGTCTCATCGCCATTTGTTTTGATTGGGTGAGTTCACTAAGTAGTATTCCATGCAACTTTCGCTAACTTGGGAACCAAAAAGGTTGGAGTGACTTTGTCGTGAGAGTGACAAGGATAAGGTAACTAAGTTAGATATATAATATGCACCAATAACATATATTATTGATGGAAGATGACTTATAAACTGACAGCGTGTTTTGTTATTCAATTAGTCGGTGATACTACATGGTACCCATTCTTGACGATAGTTATACGCAAACAAAACTCTCACATATATAATATGTTAGATTGTTTGTGCTTCTATGACTGCTATGTTTCCATATTTTCAGCTTAGTGGGTGTTTATTTACTTTGTTCTGTGCTTATTTGATACTAATATGTATATTAAGCCAGTCGTAGTATACATTGCGAGGAATAAATTAAGAGGACTTATTGGACCAGGAAGATATTTTTTGAAATGTAAGGCAACGTTTAAAGGGAATGCACACAAATAGAAATTTAACAGTTAATTGACATGAGCTTCTGACTGGAACTGTGTATGCGTATATATTTCGTTCCCGGCTTCAATATACTTTCCTCTAAGGTTATGGTATATTAAACTATCATACCGATTCATTGCTTCTCCGAGGTAACTACTACTTTTTGTTTATTTGCGTATTGGCACCAAATAAATGCGATAGATACAATCTCTTCATGGGGCGAAAATGTCGAAATATCCCTTGATATATTCAACGCATTCGTGATACAATGCTCTTGAAGTTATGGAAATGGTAAACCATTAACCTCACAAACTTAAAGGTTATGTTTGTATGATTATTATACTAGATGGTATAATTTGGTACATATATAATTTGCACACCTTTAACTCTCTTTTTAAGACAAGTTGTATAAGAATATGAATGTAACAAGTTAGCTGGATTAATTGCTACGGAGTCCATAATTCGCAATCTAAACTTTTATTATTTGGGATGACTTTGATTTTCTTCTCTAAGACTTAATTTAAACGGTCATTGGGATATGAAGATGCTTAATTTTATAAGATCAAAAGAATATAAAAAGAGTTGAAAGATCTAGAGTTTTGCAATTACCTTGGAAAGCGTGCGGACGGGTAATCAAGGAACATGGGTCATTAGTCATTCAAGAGGTCTAGGAGTTGGTAAAGGGGAGCACATGAGATAAAGGATTGGGATGGAAAATATAATTCAAATATATAAGTATGGAATCATTCTTTACAAAAAAATAAAATAATCCGGCCAACAATTATGTTAACATAGTTGTTAATAAGGTCATTGATATTAATTACGCATACGGACGATGATTTTTATTGAAGCGTATTGCCATATCATAGAGGGATAGGTTAGTTAAGATATTAGGAAGATACTTTGAACGCAAGTCGATGATTTAATTTCACTTTTGAGAAATCATGTCTCTAAATTTTCTATTTAATTTCGTAAATGTACGAACCACAACGCACTCACCATTTTAGGGACATCGAACATAAATTCTGTTATAATCTAAATGGACCAAATTGTTATATGACTATCTTGAATTCTTAGCCTAGATTTTAAAATTAATTCAAACACATATTCTCGATTAATTTCACACAACATGACTTACTAAAAAAACATTTTCTTAAAAAACTATTTGTTTTTGGACTATTTTCATGTGTTTATGAATACCATAGTGGGCGATACTTCTTAGTCTATGTAAAACTTAATTTCAAACATAAGTTCCAAAGTTATTGTTGCAAGACCTTTTCATACAACTGTGGTTGTACACCGCTAAATAGCATGTGAATTTTGAATTTAAAGTAGTATAAAATTTGTTGCGGTGATTGAATACCAAAGGACCGGCACAATTCACGATTAGTGGAGTAGATTCGCGTTTTATTTGTATAAAACTTTTAGATGAAAAAAAACTTACCCAATTCTTTTCGAACATTAAAAAAGGTACTAGTATAGGGATTACATGAAACAAATCTCCATATTTAAGTATACATGATCATATGTTTTTTCGGATGGAGGCCGATATCCAAGTTATCATAGGTATAATGATGGGAAAGATATAATAATTTTTTTAATTGACGTAAAAAAATCAATACAAATGTTGTTCCTTCCAACCAAATATGTCATGAATGTAATGTGGATGTTGTTCCTTTTATAGTGATATTGTTGATTGTTACACATCTAATTATACTTTACTACGTGTCAAGCATTAATGCAAGAGTTGTACAATGCTTAAAAGAAAGATGGACAAGGGGATCTTGATTTTTGTAATATGCCAAGTGTCACTTTGAAAATCAACTATCATTTATAAGATGTCAAACAGTGTCAAGAATTAGCTCATTTAATAAGTAATTGTATTGTTGATGAATACATATTGTTGTTAGAGTTCCAATATTATTAAGGAGCTTGTTAACTTGGGAATTTTATGGTTGCTCTTCTCAAAAGTCTTTTCATGTTTGAATCTATCGGATAAAAATGCTCAACATTACTCATAAGTCACATTATACTTTGACTATTGATTTTCACCTAATAAGTGGACGATGTTCACATTTAATCAATATCACCATTCAATTATCAAGGAGTCAGCAGAATGAAATTAATTAGTGTTACTATTCAATTATCCAGAGTTGACGAATAAAAAAGGAACCAAGAATCTTTTAAGAAACATCAATGGAGATGCTATCGCTTTTGACAACATAAACTCGACTTTACAACGGAGATACAAGACAAAAACCATGTTCACACAAGCATATTAATGATATTTTAAAATATTTTCATTTTTGGAATATGCAAGACAAAAACCATGCGTTGAACAATAGGAAACTACGTGATGCATGATACTAATCGAGAGGTTGAGGTCGTAGATAAAGTGCTTGGAATAAATACATAAGGGTTTCACTCTTCAACAATAAGAGTGTATACTTGACCAATGATGAGATCGACGGATTGGATGCGGCTACTACATTTAAGTAGTTCGTTTCACGATTAAGAACGATATTGTCTTGAATTTAATTTTCTTGCTATTCTAAGTTACTTTTATTTATGAAATTTCAATATTTTTATTTTAAGAACAATTTCATGCCAATTAACTTGTTATTATATTAATTACATTTTATCTATTAAATTTATTCTTAAAAGAGATGGTTCAAAATCATGAAAGGTTCAAACATATATTATTATTGTTTAATATTCAAGGTGTTTTTCTGAACACAATCCATATATGTTAATTACTTTTGATAACAAAAAACAAGATCGAAAAAAAAAAAGATACAAACCAAAATTACAAACTCATACCAAACTCTTAAGCTGTTACTTTTAACTAATGAAGTTCCAACTATCGGACCTATTTGTGATAAATGGGTGTATAATCATTTCGAGTTGTTGAAGTTTCAATTGGATGTACATAATGGCTATGTCACATCCGATCTGAACGACATTTAAGGTGCACAAGTCATAGTTTTCTCATACAGGTCCATCATGCAAAGGAATAATGATTTCGGGTTTGGTATGTTGATGTACCTCAATGGGTGTTTGCTAACAATATTTCCTCTAAGAAATTAGTATGCAATTGACATCATGCAATTCTCATTTTTTGTGTGATAATAACAATACAAAATCTATTTAATTCGATTATAGTTTTTCGTTTTTTTTTGTTTTGTTTCATTTCATTGTGAACGTAAAATTGGCATTGCAGTATAAAACTACTTTCAAA
>JAJJWW010017024.1:0-63733 GCA_023531295.1 Papaver armeniacum
AAGTGAAGGAGATGGGGTTGATCTTAGGGAGGGAAGCGAAGAAGGTGTTGAGATTGTGAAGGTGTTGGCTTGCTTATGACTTGGAACAGAAAGATGAGCAAGGCTTGCGGTTGATGCAAGGGAGCTCTGGGTGTTTGAATACGATTTTTGTATTAACACTTGATTTTCTGTCGACTGAACTTGTGTTGTTCTGTCTCGTCTGAACTTGTTTTTTTTTCCTGTTGTTGGAAATAGGGCGGAGAACCTATTTATACAAGTCATTGAGCCTCATTCACGTTTCTCGTGGGAAGTGGAGGTAGTGGAATGATGGAGTAGTGGAGTTGTGTGTCGGTGATACACGACCAGTCTTGCCCACTTCTCCCTGTTCATCTCTAACCGCCCATGACTTCCTAACACGTTCTTGTGATGGCGCGTTGTACGTTGCCTTGTATGTAAACCCCGAGACCAATACCCGATATGTATCCCCAGTTTGTGACATGATTGATGTGGAATGTGGATCGTGGATCACGAAAGGTAGCATGTAATCTTTGGATTGAATAACTGCGTTATTGAGGAAGTTGATACTTGTAAAGTATCGTGTGTATTTTATGTGCAGTCTTGCATTGTGGTGTGGTAAGGCGATGGGTAATAACGCCATCGGCCAATTGACTCTCGACCAGGGTTGTATAACCAAGTGGTGAAGTTGGACGAGGATGAGATGAGCTTTGAGACACTCATCCTGCGGCCGTTAATGAATATTGGGTTTTTTAAAGAGGTGCGCAAGCATCACTCTTGACTTAGTCGAAACCAAGTATGGGAAGGATTTTGGAGAGGACCGACCATACATGCGTGTAGACGGCATGATGGTGTAGGTGCATCGTATTCCGTTCCCTCACGAAAGCGCGATCCGGGGCCACTCAATTTGACCGGCAAAGAGGAGTGGTCGAGATCGATTTTGCGATAAGAGTTTGATACCGCAAGAAGCCGCGCGCCATACTCTTTTCCGGCGCGTTTTCCAAGACGACCTAGCTTGGTCGGTCTTGGCCGGTTGGTTTGGCGTGAAGATGGTAGTTGATGTTCACGCCTATACCGACTATCCCATGAAAACGTGATCTAAGCCACCCAATTCGTCCGGCGAAGTTGAGCGGTCGAGATCGATTTGCAATTTGGGAAGTGTAACCACGCATGTTTGAGCGGGCGTTTTGGATTGGCCGGGCGTGATATGCCTTGGACGACCGCATGAAGAGGTAGATGGGCCCACGGTGGTCATCTTTGGTATGACCGGTTTCGCTTAATCTAATCTGTGACCCTCCATTCGTGTAGGAGGAGAAGATGGACGCAGCGTGTGATGGCTTGAACCCTAATTTTGGCTTTCAAAGCCGCGCGACCATGCTATTTGAGGGCGGACGAATGTGTTGTAACAACTATGGTTGGTTTTGACCCGATTGGTCAAGTGCGTAGGCGGTCACATGGTGATTGTGTCGACATGCTCCGGGCCCTTTGAGTCTGCATCAAAACCCTCCATCTATACCTGCGAAGATGGATGGTTGAGACCGTTTTGCGGCACATGTAATATGCCGCAAACCCTAATTTAGGGTTTTTTCCGCCCATAATGCTTGGTATGGACGGTTTCTTGGCAAGCAAAGGCCAATGGTCGGACCATGCGGGGTCGGCCGTGTGTATTCCATACCCGCTGGGGGTGATGGAATTGATGCGGGGTCGTCCAATCATGCTTGTAGAGTTGGATGACCATGCGGATCATATCGGCAAGCTAAGGCCGTGGGTATTCCATACCATGCTTAGGGTGATGGAATTGATCATGGTCATCCAATCATGCTTGTGGAGTTGGATGACTGCGATTAGATCATATCCGGCAAGCTAAGGCCGTGGGTATTCCATACCATGCTTAGGGTGATGGAATTGATCTGTGGTCATCCAATCATGCTTGTGGAGTTGGATGACTGCGATCGAATCATATCAGGAGGCCTGATATAGTCAAGTCCGGATGCTCAATCGGGCTAGTATAACATACCGAGAGGCTCAATCGGGCTAGTATAACACACCGAGAGGGCTCGGGCTAGTATAACACAGAGAATCACATGTCACGACGGGTATTTCGTACATGGTTTCATTATAGTGCTTGGAGGTTCGTGTTACTCTGTATGAGTAACACTGGTCTCTCATGCCACATCGATAATGATTCATTATAGTGCTTGGAGGTTCGTATTTACTCTATAAGAGTAACACTCGGTCATCATGCCACACCGATAATGAGTATAGAAATACAAAAGGTTGAATTAAGTGAGGGAGTATCAACACTTATAAATGGCTTTATCTTTTACAAGATGTCGGCGCATGATTTTTCCGGTTTTTACAAACTCAACCTTGAACGAAAATCCACCATCAACATTAAGTCCCGCACTAGCACACAATGGTTACACTATTGTGTGGTAGGCATGAGATGGTGACGATTAAAGATAAAACTTATGAGACAATGTTAGATGTTACCGTGGAGAGGCGGGTCGTCCCTGTCCCTTCGAGCATGTCACGTTCAAGAGGCGTCGAGAAAAGTGTTCCCCTAGCATGATGTCGGTCTTGCTGCTTCGATCGACCTTGCTATGGCGCGCCGGTCGAGGGGCTATTGCGCTGCCGTTCAATCGTGGGGATGTGCCTAATCGACCGATCAATTGCGCTTTTGCTTCGTTCGTGGGGTTCTTTACCGCTTGATCGAACGTGGGCTTGTTGTGTCGCCGGTTGAAAGTGGGTCTCTTTGTGTACATGCTTCAAACGTCGACCATGTGCTTCGACCAAAAGCCCGTCTATGTGCGCCTATTATACCGGCCTTATGTCGTGATTAACACCAGCCTTTGCGACTTGAGCAATACCGACCTTTTGACTTGAGCAATACCGGACTTGAGGCTTGTACCGTACTTAAAAATTGTACCAGACTTGAAATCAATGCAGATCGAAACTTGTAGGACTTGAAATCAATACCAGACTTGAAAACTTGAGTTATACCGAAGCTTGATCAATACCAGACTTGAAAACTTGAGTTATACCGAAGCTTGATCAATACCAGACTTGAATGATGTTTGGACTGGCCATCGTGTGAGTTGTGTCTTGCCGTGTGTGGCGACACTTCTCATATGCTTTCATACAAGTTCTAACTCCTGTCTTTTATTTCATTGCGGTAGAAAGAATCCCTGTTGAGATGTCTTGGAGATAATCTGGTGTCAAGTCGGGAAGTGTTGATAGCTTCAAAGATATGCCGAACGTTGATGATGAGCTATTCACCGCGCCCTTTCAACTATGAAAATATTCGTTCCACCGGATAACCCACCTCATATCGACTTTAGGGTTCTTCATGCTCCGCTGGTCCTCATGAAGGATGGATGAGGCGTACGTTTAAGCAATGAGTACATCAAAGATAACTTAGAGTGCAGATTATTGATGTAGCTTGAGTGTTGAAACGACTCGAGAGGATGTTAAAGTGGTTTCGGCGCGAGCGTTGAGGTAGATCCGGAGAGAGTGTTGAAGCGAGGATTCAGGCGAGCAGGGTCCGGAGAGAGCATTGAGGCGTCTCTTGAATAGACTATCGGGCGGCTTACGTGGGAGGGAGAGTTGAAGTGGCTTCCTCTCGATTCGATTTACCCTTGCGAATTCCATGATTCTTGTGAGACCATCTTTCTCGTGTTGAAGAAGTCCTTGGTCGACGGTGAAGGAACTTCATGCCGAGCCTCGATCCCCAAGCGTGGTTTACATGGTTTGTTCGTAGTGGTTTTTGTCGAGCACGGTATGGAATATCTCGAGCGTTGTTGCATCATTGCGGGAGTCGTACATGTGGCACCTGGAGTTGGAGTTGGCGGACACGCAGGATATTGTATCTCGGTGGTTTTCCCTTGCCGCTTGAGGGCGCTTACGAGAAAGGTGAAGGTTGTATCGCTTTTGTTGGTGAGATATATGCCCTTGCGTCACGCTCGTACATCCTTATATGGTTGTAGCCGCTACATCCATCCATGGAGGAGAACATGCCGTATCCGCTGGTTGCATCTACTAACATGTCGATGTTCAGTAGAGGAGAATCGCTTTGGAGCATTCCATTGGGCGGAGAGGCCCAGGTGTCGGTCTCTCCTGCTAATCACTAACGGCGACGCCGGTATATTGTCTTCCCCTTCTAATCACGTCTTGCTTGAAAGTCGTCCCCTTTTGGTGTGAGTATGGGTTGAAGCTTCACCGTATGTGCTGAGTCTGGTTTCCTTGAAGTCCGTCATTGTGGTGGGATGACGCACAATCTTGCATGGGCTAAACTTGGCCGTCCCGAAAGTCTTGAGAGAAATCACATTGGAAGATGCTCCGTGTCGGCGAGGGCCCTCCTGAACTCGAACCCTTGATGTGTGCGGTAACATGTAGGGCCGGTCGTGATCTTTTTCTGCCATCATGTCGTCTTCGTAAATGTAACATTATTTTAAGGAGTGTTTTTCGATGCGATTAAGACTTACGGACGTGAAGGAGTCGGGTGTACGTCGAGCTATTTTATTAATTACGAAATATCTCTCGCACGTTGATTCTTTGAGAGGCGCAAGAGTTCACACAAGCTTTCCACTAGAGATGCCGCTTCCTAATCCTTTGGTCTCTCGGTTCGTAGTAAATCTGTTGACACAGGGAGGATCGTTGTGAGGATCGGTCCCAGTGTAGGAATCTCCATGACAGGACCGTTCATATCGATGTCGCTCATTTTATCGAGGTCCACGTAGGTCCGCGCGGTTGAAATACCTCTTTCGAGTTGCGGCCATATCCGTTTGAGTCTTAGCAAGAACTTCTGCTTCTCCATCAAGTCCGAAATGGTAATGGATGGTGGTCCTCTCTCGTCCCTCCGGCTCCCGTCCCGATGCGGGAGTGAAAGTTGTTGCTCTCGCGACTCTTGGAGGCGTTACGCTTGAGGAGTTGTCGGGATTTTGCATTGCTCGACTACAGTGACGGGAGGTGTTACACTTGCTGGAACATCTCCACCTTTCTGGCCGGCACCGGTGGTAGAAGTGACGGTGCATAAGGTGTATTGACCACGGTAGCTCCAGAAATTATGTGACGGAGCCCCTTCTCGTATCTTGTGTTACTCGCGGGGAAGAAGAGGTTGAAAAGTTGCCTAAGGAATTGAAGGTAGGACGAGTTGTACTTCAAAGGATGAAAGTCTCTCTTGCCCGGAAGGACGAGTTCTTCTTTGAAGGACTTTCCTTGAAGGATCGTAGCTACCTACTTGTCTTTTTAGATGCTCTTGTTTTTGAGTGATAGTGAGGATTCCTTTGACTACCGGTTTTGTATTAATAGGTAATTGGATTGGTTCATTTTGAGATAGGTTGGTGAATGATTTTTAAAGAAAGAGGTTATTTTAAATGAAATTTGCATCTTGGTCATGAATGATTGCACATGTCACATGAAGTTGCAAGCGTTGTGTGAAAGGAAAGCATGAATGAAACAGTTTTCTGGTGTTTGATTACCGAGCCTCTTTCTCCACGTGTGGGATGCTAAGTCCCCAGTGAATTCTAAACTATCTTTCTTGTAAAATTGTTGAGTAGAACTTACTTGCTTTTGAAGCCTCATTTGTATCAAACAGGAGTAGCCTCTCCAAGAAAATCCTCCGCACTAACTTCTCAAAGCTATCCCTCTCGAGCCAAGCTTCTCTGAACAATGCGCTTCAAAGCGTTGCACTCTTTGGTGGGGTGATGAAGGGACCGGTGGTAATGACGATTACCTCGGGTCCATTACTTCTTGACTAGTAGGTGGGTGGCCGTATCGGGGGTAGCTTTATCTCTCCGTTTCGTACCCACGTCTCCGGTAGCTCAGAATCTTCTTCATTGGGAAGGGAAATGTAAGTACCTTGTGTCCAGCTTTTCTGCGTTAGCGGCGTTGCGATGTCTCCCGTGGCTTTGATATGGAGCAGGAGATGAAGTTGGAAGACTTGCGGCGCCATCATGTCTTGGATTGTCTTCCTAAGTAGAGGATGTAGAAGGTGTCGTAATGTCACCGCTTTGAGTGGCCGGATTGAACGCTCCCATCCTCTCGTATTCAGGCATTTCTTGATTGATTTCTCCTTCCTCAAGCGTTTCTTGATTGGTTGGAAGGCCGGCGTGGATTGGACGAGTCTTAGGGCTTCGGCAAGAGCTTTGAGGTATAAATCCTCTGGCAAGGCTCCATAGGCTGCGAGTTCCCCTTCTTTATCATGAGACATCGTAGCATTACGGATAAGTCTCCTCTCCCGTGGAGTTGCATTGGGTCTCCATTGTTGACCGGACCATGTTGTTCATCTTCCTGGTCTCCTGGTTGCGCGCCCTTTTTGCTTCTCCACCGGTAAAGATGTGACTCTGGTTAAAGATTCTGCATTGCCCGAGTGGATGCTGTCGATGCTTCTTGTAATTATGCCGCCATATCATTCAAAAGGCAAAATGTCTCGCTCTCGCTTTACGGTGATACCGACTTGATTTGCCAAGACATCCTCCAAAGATTCTAGCTATGCTTCCCATGATATCCGATCCACTGCGGATTCCGAGTGAGGATACATCGTGAGACGAAAACGAATTCGAGAATTCGATTCTTGTAACCGAGAGATCAATCTCCCACTTTGTGGTCGCCAATTGTTGATGGGTGAAAACTACTCCTGCAGAATTTGGTAATTTGGGGTGTGGATGAGGAATGAATCTAAACCTTCAACAAATGCCACTGCGCGGTGAGTGCTTGTAGATTCGAGAGATCAATCTGTGCAAGTCCGGCCTAAACCAAGAAATGGCCGTTCCGGACTTGTTTCGGTCACAAAGTGAAGGAGATGGGGTTGATCTTAGGGAGGGAAGCGAAGAAGGTGTTGAGATTGTGAAGGTGTTGGCTTGCTTATGACTTGGAGAAAAGATGAGCCGGGCTTGCGGTTGATGCAAGGAGGTGTTTGAATACGATTTTTGTATTAACACTTGATTTTCGTCGACCGAACTTGTGTTGTTCTGTCTGTCGAACTTGTTTTTTTCGTTGTTGGAAATAGGGCGGAGAACCTATTTATACAAGTCATTGAGCCTCATTCACGTTTCTCGTGGGAAGTGGAGGTAGTGGAATGATGGAGTAGTGGAGTTGTGTGTCGGTGATACTGAGGACCGGTCTTGCCCACTTCTCCTGTTCATCTCTAACCGCCCATGACTTCCTAACACGTTCTTGTGATGGCGCGTTGCCTGCACGCCGCAGCTGTAAACCTTGAGACCAATACCCCAGTATGTATCCCCGGTTTGTGACATGATTGATATGCGGAATGTGGATCGTGGATCCACGAAAGGTAGCATGTAATCTTCGGATTGAATAATCTGCGTTATTGAGGAAGTTGATACTTGTGAAGTATCGTGTGTATTTTATGCGAGTCTTGCATTGTGGTGTGGTAAGGTGATGCGTAATGACGCCTCACTCGACCAATTGACTCTGACGAGGGTTGTATAACCAAGTTTGGTGAAGTTGGACGGATGAGATGAGCTTTGAGACACTCATCTGCGACCGTTAATGAATATTGGGTTTTTTGAAGAGGTGCGCAAGCATCACTCTTGACTTAGTCGAAACCAAGTATGGGAAGGATTTTGGAGAGGACCGACCATACATGCGTGTAGACGGCATGATGGTGTAGGTGTTTGTATTCCGTTCCCTCACGAAAGCGCGATCTGGGCCACTCAATTTGGCCGGCAAAGAGGAGTGGTCGAGATCGATTTTGCGATAAGAGTTTGATACCGCAAGAAGCCGCGCGCCATACTCTTTTCGGCGCGTTTTCCAAGACGACCTAGCTTGGTCGGTCTTGGCCGGTTGGTTTGGCGTGAAGATGGTAGGCTGATGTTCACGCCTATGTCCGACTATCCCATGAAAACGTGATCTAAGCCACTCGGTCGTCCGGTGAAGTTGAGCGGTCGAGATCGATTTGTAATTTGGGAAGTGTAACCACGCATGTTTGAGCGGGCGTTTTGGATTGGCTGTGCGTGATATGCCTTGGACGACCGCATGAAGAGGTAGATGGGCCCACGGTGGTCATCTTTGGTATGACCGGACACGCTTAATCTAATCTGTGACCCTCCATTCGTCTTAGGAAGAAGATGGACGCGTGTGATGGCTTGAACCCTAATTTTGGCTTTCAAAGCCGCGCGACCATGCTATTTCAAAGTGACGATGTGTTGTAACCAACCATGGTTGGTTTTGGTGATTGGTCAAGTGCGTAGGCGGTCACATGGTGATTGTGTCGACATGCTCCGGGCCCTTTGAGTCGCATCAAAACCCTCCATCTATACCTCGAAGATGGATGGTTGAGACCGTTTTGCGGCACATGTAATATGCCGCAAACCCTAATTTAGGGTTTTCCGCCCATAATGCTTGGTATGGACGGTTTCTTGGCAAGCAAAGGCCAATGGTCGACCATGCGGGGTCGGCCGTGTGTATTCCATACCTCGCTGGGGGTGATGGAATTGATCCGGGGTCGTCCCAATCATGCTTGTGGAGTTGGATGACCGCGATCAGATCATATCTCGGCAAGCTAAGGCCGTGGGTATTCCATACCATGCTTAGGGTGATGGAATTGATCTATGGTCATCCAATCATGCTTGTGGAGTTGGATGACTGCGATCGATCATATCCAGCAAGCTAAGGCCGTGGGTATTCCATACCATGCTTAGGGTGATGGAATTGATCGTGGTCATCAATCATGCTTGTGGAGTTGGATGATGCGATCGAATCATATCAGGAGACTGATGATCTGATCAAGTCCCAGGATGCTCAATCGGGCTAGTATAACACACCGAGAGGGGCTCAATCGGGCTAGTATAACACACCGAGAGGGCTCGGGCTAGTATAACACACCGAGAATCGCTTTGTGCGGGTATTTCGTACATGGTTTCATTATAGTGCTTGGAGGTTCGTGTTACTCGTATGAGTAACACTCGAGTCTCATGCCACACTTGATAATGATTCATTATAGTGCTTGGAGGTTCGTGTTACTCTATAAGAGTAACACTCGAGTCATCATGCCACACGATAATGAGTACAGGAAATACAAGGTGAATTAAGTGAGGAGTATCCAACACTTATAAATGGCTTTATCTTTTACAAGATGTCGGTAGCATGATTTTTCACGGTTTTTACAAACTCAACCTTGAACGAAAATCCACCATCAACATTAAGTCCCTCGCCTAGCACACAATGGTTACACTATTGTGTGGTAGGCATGAGATGGTGACGATTAAAGATAAAACTTATGAGACAATGTTAGATGTTACTGGGAGAGGCGGGTCGTCGTCCGTCCTTCGAGCATGTCACGTTCAAGAGGCGTCGAGAAAAGTGTTCCCCTAGCATGATGTCGGTCTTGCCTGCTTCGATCGACCTTGCTATGGCTTGCTTTGATCGAGGGGCTATTGCGCACGCTTCGTTCAATCGTGGGGATGTGCCTAATCGGTCGGTCATTGCGCCCGCTTCGTTCGTGGGGTTCATCTGCGAACGTGCTTTGAAGAGTGAACTCGAATCTTCAACCAAAAGACTTGAGGACAAGATGGATAATATCGAATCCAGGATTGATCTAATCGCAGACGAGCTTGATGATTACAGGGAATATGAGAAGTGTCTTCAAAGTAAGTGAAATGATTTTTTGTTTCTTGCTTAAACAATGTCTAGGAAACTTCTTATGAGAATTTACTCTTATGTTTTAAGAAGGATAACTAGGGTTTGGAATAGAAAATATTGTGACTATACATAGCTATTGCCAACGATTTTCATCTTGCAATGTTTTTAGATTTATTTATTTAAATTCTAAGTTATTTGGAAGATGATTTTGCAGTATTAATCTTTATTGGTTTCATATATTGCAAATAATGTTATGGGATATGTGTGTTTATGTCTGTGAACTATGATTGTCCCATATATGTCAAAAGTTAAGTCTATTATGTCATTATGCAAATATTGATAAAAGATATTCGATTCCAGATAAGAGAAACTAAGTTAATTCCAATCTTAGTTAGACTTGTTAAATTGAAGGATTCGGTTATTCAAGTCTAATCTAATGCTTTGACAAGAAATACTAGTTAACTAACTTAGTACTTGTCTTGTCTAAAGTGAAAGGTCTAAGTTGTTGTCTGAATAATTAGAACCTGAAGAGAAAAATAAAGTTAATTCTGATCTTTATTTTGGTCTTATCGAAATAAGCGATTGCATTTGTGCAATTGGTTTAGCAAGGGAACTAAGTTTCTTAGTCAATTTGTTAAACTATTAGGGAAAATTGCTTTGGGGAATTGTTTCCCTGATAACATATTAAAACCAAATTACTTGTAGTTTCGGTTTTGATAATGGTTTAAAATGGTATGTGAAACCTTCGTGCTTAACTCTTATAGGTTGTACAAGTCTTTTAGATTTGTAAGATCCTTTTGGTTTGACCTTTAATTGCTCGAACCTTTGTCATTTTGTGACAAAAAGGGGGAGAAATATATGGAGTAAACAAGTGATTTGTAATCACTAAGGAAAGGACAATTGTGCTTAAACGTTATATCTAACGAAAGAGTAAAGCATTGACTAAGGGAGAGCAACATATCATATTGCTATTGTGGTTATCTTGACTACAAAAGGGGAATAACAAAGATGTTCGGATTCAAAATCTACCTATCTTGCCTTTAGGGGGAGTATTAGCTTTGTTATTCAAATGTCAACAACGATATTTATGGATTGAATTTATGCAGGTTATTATGATGTTGAAACTTGGAGTCAAGCGTATGTGTAATAAATTCTTGTAATTTGTTTATCCATATGTATTAAGAGTTCTAAAATTGACAAAGGGGGAGATTGTTAGAGCATAGCTCGGTTGAACCCACCAAGCGTTGGTATGTCAAGTTTGGTTGTCATATTTTAGTATCAAAACTAATGTAGAGTATTTTGATTAAATACTAGAGTCAACTTCGTTAAGGTTAGACCAGAAAGTCTAGGAATGTTGAAACGTACAAGTATTACTCTGAAGACCCGAAGAATGAGAAGAAGTAATGACTACAACGAAGACATCATCCTTCCACTTGAGGTTAGTAATATTGACTTGATCTTGTTTTCATTCCTAACATATCTTTCAAGTCGGATTATGTTAGAGCATATCTCGGTTGAACTCACTAAGCGTTGGTATGTCAAGTTTGGTTGTCATATTTTAGTATCAAAACTCATCTAGAGTCGCTTGATTAAATACTAGAGTCAACTTCGTTTAGGTTATACTAGAAAGTCTAGGAATGTTGAGATATACAAGTATTACTCCGAACACCTAAAGAATATGAAGAAGTAACAAGCTACAACGACGGCATCATCCTTCCTCTTGAGGTTAGTACTGTAATATTGACTTGAACTGTTTCATTCCTAACGTATCTTTGAAGTCGTGCTATATTAAAAACATAACTGCGAAGCTGTGAATGATTATACTCTAGTAGTGAGACATGATCATATTATCATAGTGTTAAGGAATTAGAAAACGAAGTATAACGCTTATCTTTTGAACTTCGTATATATGACATCGACATAATCGTATGAATGCTATTGTGATTATGTGTATGGGTAAAGGTGAAGATTCCATCCTAGGAAACAATGTTTACATTTGTTTAAAGGAAGTACATTCATGAACTTGTTTTATGAATCGAAAGGGAAATCGCTAGGCTTATTGGTATTGTTATTCATTGCATGTCTTTGGATTACCAATATGTGTGAGTTAGTAGAACCGATCATAACTTGTTATGTATCTTGGTATAACTAATCACAGTGCCTAACTTATGATTTGGTATGAATTAATTAGTGTAACCGATCCTAAGTAATCACCTGAGATGGTATGATCGATATTTGTAATTGGTGTGACCGATCCTAGTAATTGGTTTGACCGATCACAAAAGAATTGTGTAGTCGATCCTTGTAATTGGTGTAACCGCTCCTAGTAATTGGTGTAACCGATTCTGGTAATTGGTGTAACCGATCCTAGTGACTTATGTAAACGATCACAAGTAATACCATGAGTATATGGTAACCGGTCCTGGTAACTAACGTAACTGGTCCTGGTAACTAACGTAACCGATCCTGGTAACTGACATAACCGGTTCTGGTAACTTGTGTGTTCGATCACAAGCAAACCATATTGAGGTAGAACCGATCCTTGTGTTTGGTAGAACCGTGAACCCATGTTAGTGATTTGATATTTCAATCACATATCTGTCTTGGAATACAGATGAACCAATTCTAAACTTGTTTGGAAGTGTGGTATAATCGATTCCAAGTTTGTAAATATGAAAGAGGATTTACAAATAAAAGATGTCAACATACTTTGAACATGAACATTAACTCTTATCTTTTATTGTTCAAAGATATTCCTTAATTACTCAATGAGATCTCGGTCCGAAATAAATTAAGAATCTTTTAATTAAGGTTGTTAGTTTTATATGCTTTAATTACCATCAATTAAATGCATATCTCTAAAAAATAAAAAGTGGTAATATGCATTTACTAATTGGAGATTTTCTATTGAGAGATTTCGGAAAATATTGGATAAAGCATTTTCAGGAATTATGAAAACCGATTTTGGCATTTATTGCATATCTTGAGAATATTCGGTTTTGGAAATTCCTTGGTGTCCAAACATCCTTTGTCTATAAATACCCAAGTTTGCAATTCTAGCAAACTATCCTAAGAGCCATGCAAACTTCATCTTTTTGTTGTTTATGGTGGAGCCGTCTATCCGAAGAGGAAAGTACCCTAACTAGGCGAAATCTCTTATGACCGCTCGTTTAAAGACTTCTGTGGGATCAAGAAGCTTTACGAGTACCGTTGGTGGGAAACTAGATAATTGCAGTTTATTTTAGTTTTCGATTGATTTGATTGACTAACGGTTGTTGAACTTTGATTGCACCTAGTTTGTTTATTCTTGAGAATCTTCTGATAATCCATTGTTAACAGATCGAAGTGACGATGAGATCTTTAGAACTTTTTGTAGATCTAAATACATCTTGTGATAATCCATTATTAACAGACTCCGTTCTGTGCGTGATTGATCACAAGAGATTAAGTGGTGTTGTGTAGGTGTTTATTGAAGATTAAAGAATATTTAAAGACAAAAAAGATTTCTTATTTGGTTTCTATATCTTTGGGTGTCCTTGATCGGTTGGGATCCAACTAGAATCGGATTTATTCGATTGATTAGTTGCGTGAGATCGGCATCAACTTATAGTTTATTGTTGGAATCTATATTGATTGATTGCAAATCTAAACTCTGCTACTTCGGTAGTTGTTGGATAGATTGATCTAACCAGGCAAAGGAGTTTATTAGTTTAAACGGAAGATCATTTGCATAGGGGCTCCAAGTTTTTGATTTTGAGAGCTCACAATAGGACAAAATCGGACCATGAATTAGTAATCAACAAAACCCCTTATCCTACTATTTTTGATAAAATGCTATCGATTAATTATTGTCAATGATTAGATTAACTAAACTTTATAGTGTTAGTGATTAGATTAAATAATTATTTGATTTATAATGAGCGTTTGAAAATCAAAAATCAAAAATCATTTATTATTGTTATTATTTTTTTGAGAGCGAATGAGAGGAAGAAGTGAGGAGATATTTGAGAAAACCCTAGAAATTTGATTCTCTCGATCAAAATGAGTGATTCTAACAAGATTAATAAGGTAGGTGAATCCTCATCTCCCAAATCCGATAACAATCCTCCAAGTATGGATAATCAATATTAACCCTACCACAAACTCAACCTATATATGAACACTATTATGAATTCGAAGAACCAATTAAAGATGAATATCAAGAAATAAATGCTCAATATTGTGAGGTATTGATAGGTGTTGTAAAAACCTTAATTATTATATATTGTTTATGCTTTCTTTGCTACTTTTCTTGTAAATTTTGTATCTTATGTTCACTTTTGAGTGTTCAAGTACTTTGGAGTCATTTGGAGCAAAAGAAGATGAAATCATTCATTTGGAGCGGAAAAGACAAAAAGGGAATTCAAGGCGAAGAATGAGCTGTCAGTTCCCTGCAACTGACGGTTGAGCGGGAAATCAGAATGGGCATTCAATTCTCTGGAACTGACAGGCCAACCAGTAACTGGTGGCCCTTATCTAATGAGTGCATGCTTACAGTCACTATGTACCCTTATCTGGCTCACCTGGGTGGATGTATCCACTATTCTCTCACAACAATCCTAAATTTCTGAGAAGAAATATCATTACTTCCCTCTTTCCTACTCTACCTGAAAACGAGAGAAAAATGGCTGCTGTCACAGAAGAACTCGATGAGTATTGTTGTGGTTAACTAGATACGGTGATGGGAAGGATTTTAAGCTAAAATTGATGATCGAAACTGACACAGTAAAGCTGTGAGATTAGAAGTTGCTTTTGTAGATCTGGGAAGGAGATCGAGATGGGTTTAGTTGTGTAATTTGAGAAGAAATGTAGAGAGGAATTGAAGATAAGAACAACACAGAAGATGGGTTAATCTCATATTTGAGTTTGGATTAATTTGCTGGTGGTGTTTGCTGATGAAGAAGACACAGATTAATTGGTGGTCTGAGCTTGGTGGTTTTAGGGATGTAAGACTCATTCTAGAATTCAAACAGAAAAGGGTGATGAATCAGAGGAGAATTGTTATTCATGGGTTTTGGTGATAGGGATGGAATGAATTTGGTGGTGTTGAGTTTGAAGATGGCTTGGATCTGAAATGGGATTTTAGCTGTGACAGGTACAAGTTTGAGAAGATGCAGTGCATGACTCAAGCTGAGTTTTGAGGTTTTGACAGAACTTTGGAACAACTAGTTGGTGGTGGTACTGGCTTCAGTAGAGTTGCAGGTGATGAATTACTGTGATAGCTTGAGTGTGGTGAACTGATGTTGCAGTTGGTTTGTTGCTTGACTGAATTACAGCTGAAATGAAGGTACTAGTGGATTTGAGCAGAACTGGGATTACAAATGGAGTTAAAGCGACGGATGTTTGTTCTTATATGAGGTTGCAGTTGTAGCTTCTGTAGCTAGGAGAGCAAGTGGAGCTAGAGATGGCAGAGTTGTGTAAACAGGGAAGAAGAACATGTCTGTGTTTCAGATGAATTGAAATGGCAATGGTGTTGTTGTAGGTGTTGCAGTTGTAGTGCTGGTGAAGCTACAGCCAACGGATTGAAGGTTTGAGTTGTGTCTGTTGCAGTTTATAGAAGTGATATATTACAGGTGGTTTTGAGGTTGTGAGTTCGGTCTTGAACCTGAGATGGAGTGTAGGTTAGATGGGACTGAAGTCGTTGTAATGGAGAAGCTGAAGTGAGCTGCAGGTTGTGAGATTGCAGGTGGAGATATGAGCTGATGATTGCAGTAGCTGAGAAATTCAGAAATAGAGTTCAGTGCCATTGGCTGAACTGGGAATGAGTTCTAATATAGATGCCTTGATTCTGGTGGTGACTGAAACAGGGAATGGTGATGGAAGAAACTTACAGGCAAGGCAATGGATCAAGAGGTGTTTGCAGCTTTGAGATTAAAATGAAGAACATGTGATCATGTGCCGTTGGTTGAACCTGAGTGGTTGAAATGGAGCTTTTGAAGTATATCCGAGCCGAGTAACAGGTGTTGGATGTTCTGGTGAAGTTGCAGTTGCTGGTTGTGCCAAACAAAAAGAAGATGTTATAGGGCATGAGTCTGAATGGTGATGTTTATGAGGCTGCAATCAAGTTAAAAGTTTTGATGATGGAGCTGTTGCTGTTGTTGTTGTGCTTACAGGTGGAATTTGTTTGGTGGTGGACAAGACTAAGATAGATACTTTGCTGGTGCTATGAAGCTGAGATTGAAATGGCAGTTGTTGTGACAGTGAGAGTGAAGTAGCAGTTACAAAATGAAGAGGGTTAGCTGAAGCTGTAGTAGTGCCAATGATGCACCATCATGTCCAGAGAAGCAATATTAAACACTATGGTGCTACATAGTCTGGCCTGTGCAAACACCTCTGGCCTAGAGCCTATTCAGCCAAGTTAGCTAGCTGTCTGGGTATTGATTCAGACTCTGACTCATGCTTTGACTCCGTTGATCCGTCAGAGTTGACTTGGTTGACTGACTTTGACTGGTGACAAGGTGGACTTAGCCGGTCACCTTAACTACTCCTCCGACCACTTTGCCGGCCAACTTCCGGTAGTGAACCAAGTTTCCGGCGACTACGTTTTTGAGCATATTTACTACATCGGTTTTCTCTCACATATGGGCTTGGAGGACGTGTACCTCTTGGACTTTTGAATACTAAACTTACTTTGGAAACAAGAAGAGCTATAAAAGAGAAGTATTCTACAACTTGGAGGGATCACGTATTATACTTGGAGCTTTGGAGAGAGATCCGGATATGTTCCTAAGGTTTGCTTATGTTCATCTACTTTATTCAATTATTATTTGTGATGAACTCCATAGTTATGAGTAGCTAAATATTTTATTATTAGTTAAGGATGTAGTCCGATTTCGAGAACTTGTGCTTGATTAATGTATTAGTTTTCTCTCGATTATCGTCAAACTTCTACTGTTTTTATAATCACATGATTGATGTATTGTGATAGAATTTAGATGTTTCTTTAGTTGAGTGGCCATTCAATTGAATTCACATCCTTGTCAATAGCTAATTTAGGGTTTTTCATCAAGCGATAACCCCGAATACAAGTAGCATGATATGATCACGGTTTGTAGTGATACACTCTTGTGATCATATGTAGATTTTGACCCTTGTCTGAGTTGTCATGCGCAATGTATGACGATTGCATTGATTAGCCTATTTATGAAACTTAATGCTCCTAGGAATTGAACTTAATTAGCGCAAGGCGTTAGGTTATTCTTTAAGTAGAATTCACATACGCAGCTCTAATGTGTGTGTTGATGAACTTGGGAAATTAACGGATTATCTTGCTCACTTGATAGTCTAGGGATTTTGATGATAAAGAGATTAAATTGTAATTCTAATCATTTATGCAAGCACATGTTTAAGATTGAATATGAATTCCTTGACCAATATCTTTCTCTCATTGATTATTTCTCCAATTTACTTGCTTTTGATTTACTTTTATTGCTTACATAAAAATAAGAAATCCCCCCAATTGGTTACTTAGGAATTGAATACATAATAACTACAATTGCCTCTCCGTGGAAACGAACTCTTTCTTATCATATACTTTAGGAAAGTGAAATTATTTTTGACGCATACGACAACGATCAAATTTTGGCGCCGCTGCCGAGGAGGCATCCGGCTAGTTATTGAGTTTTAGTTTCTTGTTTTTGTTTTTGCTTATATCTTTGCTTTTTGTTTCTTGTCTCTTGTTCTCACTTGTTTTAGAGAATTGCTTTTCAGGTACTAATCCCTGGCTCCCAAAAATTGGAATTATCTAAGGTGCGGGATAACTACTCGTGAAGGAACAATCCTCCAAGCAAGACTTGATGAGACGCAAGAACAAGAGCTAGAAGTAGAAGAAGAGATTTTTCAGCAATGAGAAGAATTTCTAGAACAAGAGGTTCCGGTTGAACAAGAACCACCTTTTGAAGAAGAAGAAGAAGCAATGGGTGATCGTACACTTAAGGACTTGGCTTCTCACAAGCTCGATACACAACAGTGGTGTATCCAAACTAACTCAACCTTCGAGATCAAGCTGGGGTTGATTAAAGAGTTACCAAAGTTCCATGACATGGTGAATGAAAACCCAAACAAGCATCTTATTGACTTCCATACCATAGTCATGTAAATGTTACCAGCAGAGACTAATGCCGATGGTGCAATATTGAAAGTTTTTCCGTTTTCTTTGTCAGACAACGCTAAGGATTGGTTGTACTATTTGACATCCGGAAGTGTCACTACATGGAACAGATTGAAGAAACTCTTTCTAGAGAGGTATTTTCATGCGTCGAAGGTTACTCAAATTCGCAAGGAAATTTGCGGGATGAAGCAAAATGTGGGAGAATCATTGTATGAGTGTTGGGGACGATACAAGAGATTGGTGGAAAGCTTCCCTCACCACCAATTCAGTGATGCTATGATTATCCAATACTTCTATGAAGGACTAAAAACAAGTGATAGATATCTTCTTGACGCCGCGGGTGGTGGTACACTAGTGAACAAGACGGTGGCCCAAGCTACGGATTTGATTGAAAGTATGGCTGCGAACTCGCAACAATTTTACACAAGAGGTGAACCAATGGTTAGGTCGGGGCATGAAGTTAGTGATTCATCATCACACCTTGATCAAAGGATGGATAGCATGGAGAAGATGATGCACAAGATGGTTGTTGTTATTTTACCTTCATATGATGAAGAGTTGGAGCAAGCTAGTGCGGTCTTTCCAAATCAGCAAATAAGGTATGATCCCTACTCCAACACTTACAATAAGGGATGGAGATATCACCCTAATTTTAGTTATGCCAACAAGCAAGGTGCAGTCCAATAACCTACTTTCAACCGTTCGAGTAGATTTCAACCACAACAACAATAATTCCAGCCGCAACAACAACAATTTCAGCAACCACAACCCCAACAACTAACTCAAAATTAAGATTCTAGTCTTGATGAAAAGCTTCAAGCAATGATGCAAGGCTTTACTACTACGTATCAACAAAGTCAAAAAGACACTAAGAGTGCAATCAAGGACTTGCAAACACAAGTTGGTTCCATGGATATTGAGTTGAACCAAGTGAAGGCACAAATTGGTGGCAAACTCCCTTCTCAACCTCTTAATCCAAAAGGGGATGTCAACGCCATTACGTTGACAAGTGGTATACAACTTGTGCAACCCGAAGTTACTGATTCGGGGAAAGAGGAAGCTCAAAAGGAACCTGTTTTGGAAGAGAATAATGATGATTCTCTCCAAACTTATGAGGTACCTATTCCTTACTCTAAAACTCATATTTACACTTATGTTCCTTCTTTACCTTTTCCTCGCAGATTTGCAAATTCCCAAAAGGCGAAACTAGAAAAGGAGATTTTAGACATTCTCAAAAAGATCCATGTGAACATACATCTCATCGATGCTATTAAGCAAGTTTCAAAGTATGCAAAGGTGTTGAAGGACTTGTGTACCAATAAGCAAAGGCTCAAAGGTAATGAAGTGCTAAGTGTGGGGAGAATGCTTCGGTAATCTTACAATACAAACTCAAACTGAAATGCAATGATCCCGATAGCTTTGACATTCCTATAAAAATTGGTAACACTACATTTAACAAAGCAATGTTGGACTTAGGTAAATCTGTAAATGTTATGCCTGCATCTATGTGTTAGAGCACTGCTCGGTCAACCTCGCAAGCGTTGCTATCTCAAGCTTGTTTGTCAAGTTTAGTTGCCAAAACTATAAGTCTTGATTTGTAGTCTACTTATAGCTAAGTCTCAGACTAGGATAGAAAGTGTAGTTGAGCTGTAGACTCCACGGCGATCATCATAAAAAGACGAAGAACTACTCAAGAAACTGGTGGAACTTCATCAACTGAAAGGTATGTGGAGACTTGAACTTATCTATCACTCAAAAGTCTATCTACTCTATCTCCTATCTTGAGACAAAAGTTGTATTTCTATATAGACTTCGATTATACACATTTGCTATTTTGAGCCGAGTTTATCTCGCTTATCTATTTCTCGAAATATATGTTGGTAAGCTTTCGCTTTGGCCAAGTTCATCTTTACAAGTGACGAAAGTCATGTTGATTATTTCAATATATTGAAAATCGCTTTGATGAGAATAGTGTGTGAGTAACCTCTATTTAACATCCTCTAAGAATGTTTCAATGATTGAAATGAGAGTTTAGAATATATAACCTTGAATGGATATAAACATTGTATGTGAACTCATACTTGTGTAAGTCCAAAATCCTTGAACCAAAGTATGCGTACTTTGCTACTCAGGATAACCCGAACTAAAGTCCGCGTACCTGTATGCGTACTGTCGGAAGTTCACGTCCCGTGAATTTCTGCTGGAGTTTGTGAACTGAAAACAAACTTATTCTGGTACTTAAGGTTTAAATTCATTCCTCATCCACACCCCAAATTACCAAATTCTGCAGGAGTAGTTTTCACCCATAAACACTAGTATACCTGTGCAGTGCAGGTTAAATTTTTCCAGGGCTTTAAAGTCCACAATAGACAAAGTGCTGCAGAGACCCAAAGATGTTGTCTCCTGGATTCAATTGCTTCTTCTACCTATCTGTACTCTTGGTGTGTTCACCCCCACTAAGGCTCAAGAAGAAAGATCCGGCAATCGCAAGAAGATGCAAATGGCTCACATAAACCATACTTTGAGTACTTGGAGAGAAACAAATGGATGTGATATTCTAGTTTCCAAGCTTCTTGAGGATACAACTACACCCAATAAAGTTGTTTCTACGATACCGGCAAAAAAGCGCAAATATGGGAACTTATCCGCTGTTCATAAGAAAATTTGTTGTGGTCATTATGCTGCGGCCATCAGGGTACTCAGTTCAGGTGGAGTAGCTCCTTCTACGCCTGACACTTTATATGAACTGCGGCTTAAACACCCTTTTTCGCCTCCACCCTTCATTCCAGAGACGCCCATCAGCACTGCAACAGTTTCCGTCAGTTCCTCTCAGGTTCTTGGTGGCTTAAAAAGCTTTCCTAAGGGAACGGCTTGTGGCAGAGATGGTTTAAGAGCTCAACACCTTGTTGATGCTTTAAGTGGTCCCGCGACTGCTGTGGCAGATGATTTGATTGCTTCCATTAATTGTTTGGTCAATTTATGGCTTGATGGTTCCTGCCCAGCTGAGCTAGGAGAGTTCATTGCAAGTGCGCCACTGACCCCGTTGTTGAAACCCGATGGAGGCTTGAGACCCATTGTTGTTGGGACAGTGTGGAGAAGACTGGTGTCTAAGTTGGCCGCAACTTCAGTAGGTAAGGAAATGGCTGAGTATTTGGGTGATTTCCAATTTGGAGTGGGTGTTCCTTGTGGTGGGGAGGGCATTCTTCACTCAGTTAATAGGATTTTAGAGGAGAAAGGTACGCAAAGTAGTATGGCCATGGTTCTGGTGGATTTTAGTAATGCCTTCAATATGGTTGACAGAACCACACTCATTGCTGAAGCTAGAAGCGTTTGTCCGACCATTTCAAGGTGGGTTGAATTTTGTTATGCAAGACCATCTCGCCTAAATTTTAGGGAAAACTTATTGGCTTCAACGCAGGGTGTTCAACAAGGTGATCCTTTGGGGCCATTGCTCTTTGCCCTAGCTTTACATCCTCTTTTGCGTAAGATTGATGACAATTGTAACCTAGACTTACAGGTTTGGTACTTAGATGATGACACTCTTGTTGGTGATATAATGGAGGTTTCTAAAGCCCTTAAGATCATACAAAAAGAGGGGCTTACTAGAGGTTTGAAGTTGAATGTATCGAAAACTGAGGTTTTTTGGCCAACCACTGATCCTAGAAGCTTGGAGCTAGGGGTTTTTCCTCAAGAAACAGGCAGGCCGGTTGATGGTGTTAAGCTATTAGGGGCTCCGGTCAGTTTGAACATGCAGTTCTCGGCCAAGATGGTGCTGAAAAGAGTCGACAAAACAATAGCTTTGATGGACTCCGTTCGTAAATTGACCCACAATGTGAGCCGCTCCTTCTACGTAGCTGCACCGGTGTTTCACGCCTATACTTCTCTATGCGAACGACTATCCCTGATGCTATTCGACTTGCACAAACAAGGTACGACGATTACTTATTTCAGTATCTTCGTAGTCTTATTACCTTAGATGGACCTGGGTTTGGACCACTATGACAGCGGCTGGCCACTCTCCCTCTTAGGGATGGTGGGCTAGGCCTTTATACCATGGAAGACTCAGCCCACTATTGTTTTATCGCATCTTGGGCTCAGACTAAGAACTTGCAAGATAACATTTTGAGAAAAACTCCTATAACTGGTACTAGCCTCATTTTCCAGTGTGCGCTTGACAACTATATACAAATTTGTGGCTCCCTCCCTTCCTCCTTCAGCATCGGTGATACTGCCCCCCATCTAATGAGTACCTTGGCAGTTCCTTACTTCGATGCTGTTAAGAAAGAGATGCCAACAAAGTATTCCATGTCTGAGCGTGACTTGTTTCTCTGGGAGTGTAACAAAATCAAGCATGCACAAGAATATCTTTTGGCCATTCCTATTAGTGGGTTGAATCAAAACATAGGGCCGCGCCAGTTTACCTCTGTGTTATGCTACCGAATGGGTATCCCACTTTTTGAAGAGGATAGTGCATGTCCTTGTTGTAAAGGGGGGATGGATATATATGGTGACCATGCATTACATTGTGCCAAAGAAGTTGGATTGAAGTTTCGCCATGATTTCATGCGTGATACCTTGGCAGATGCTTGTTACAGAGCGAATGTGCCTGCTAGAAAGGAGGTGTCCGTGGGCTTGCTGGCTGATGATGGTTCGGCCTTGAGAACGGAAGATATAATGGTTTATGGTTGGAACAATGGTCAAGATACTTGCTTTGATGTTACTGGTGTCTCTCCCTTTGCTGGTGGTGGTGCACTTGTGCCTGGCCGTGCTATCTCTAATGCAGTTACCCGGAAACACAAGAAAGATTATGATAAATGCAGAGCTCAGGGTTACGATTTAGGGTTTTGGCATTTACAACTCTTGGAGAGTTAGGCGAAGATTTTGTTGCTTTCCTGAAGAGACTCCGATCTTGTATAGCTAACCACGACTTCAATGCGAAAGTAAGTAATTTTATTTTTCATAGAATTGGTGTTGTTATTTCGAAAGGGATTGGTGCCCAGCTTGTTGCTCGGTTACCAACCAACTCTCTTGTAATTGAGAATGATGATGAGTAAAGTTAAATTACTTAAGGCTACTTGTTGAGGTTAAGTTGTGATTTCCTCTCACAAATCCGTAAGCTTATGGATACTCCAAGCATCATGTATTCTGATAGAAAAGATGTTAATATGATTGTTAAGCCATCAATCACGAAGGAAATAGAGATCTCCGTTACCTCCAACTTTGAAAAGGAAAAGAAGGAATGTAAGGAAGCAAAGAGCTGTTCCTTCCAATTCTCAGAAGTTTTCTGATGTTCTTGAAGAGTTGAAGGAGATAAGAAAGGAGATTCAACAAATAAAGGCTTATGTTTTTAGAACTCTTGAAATTCAGAAGGCCCCTGGTTCGACATCTTCAGCCTAGAAGGTTTGTTGGAATTGACTCCTTTATTCACGAACCATATGTTCCCATGGCTGTTGACGACAAGGAGTTCGGGGACGATAAAGAATTTTTCAGAGGTCTCAATGTCTAGAAAACTTCTTATGAGAATTTTATTCTTGTGTTTTTAAGAAGAATAACTAGAGTTTGGAATAGCCATTATTGTGATTACACATAGCTATGTCCAACGATTTTCATCTTCAATGTTTTTAGATTTATTTATTTAAATTCTAAAGTTTATTTGGAAGATGATTTTGTAGTATTAAGCTTTATGGTTTTATATATTGCAATTTGTTATTGGATATGTGTGTTTGCGTCCGTGAACTATGATTGTCCCATACGTGGTCAAAAGTTATCTCTATTATGTCGGTATGAAAGTATTGATAAAAGATAGAATGAACTTTTGACATTACAAAAGTTAAAGCCTTTTATGTCATTATTTGATGGAAGAAAGGATAAAACTTTTGTTTACAAGGGTTATGTCTTTTATATGTCATTGTGCAAATAGTGATGGAAAATAGAATGAATCCTTGTCTATTCCGCAGTATTGATCTTCCCTGATCCATATTTTTATGTATATACTCTGCGGCTCCGTAAGTTATCTTATGTTGAGCATTTTCGATTAAATTAATCATGGGTTCCCTTGTGGTTGATTTAATTGAGTATTTTGGATAAAATTCATATTCATATTCTTATGTGATTTGTTTTGTCCAAAGAAATCCTTCTTTTCTTGTGAAAGTAAGGTCGCTCTTTTTGTTCTTTCGGGAATGACATTTTATGGGGGAGAGTTCTTAATTGAACTTGTGCTTAATTGCCAAATCTTTGTGGGGAGCGCGGCTGTGGAATATTATAGGGGTTATCTTGTATCTTTATAAACTCCTGGATGAATGCATTTTGCTTCGGTTATATGATTGCATCTAAAAAAGTTGATATGTGCTTTCTTTTGGTCATGAAGTGTCTTTATGGAAATTTCATTAGGATCCCACTAGTTTTCGTACCTTTGCCAATTTTATTGACAAAAAGGGGGAGAATTAATGTGTAGTTCACACTACAAATACATATGATTTTCGGATCATTATGTTAGGGGCAGTGGTTTCCATGTGAGATGGAGTATTGACTAAGGGGGAGTGATACATATCACCATAGTATTGTTGTCGAAGTTGTGATACAATTGAACTTTGATGCTGTGTAATAATACTATGACACTGTGTAACAATGATTGAGAGTTCTTGTTTTCTCATTGTTATGACTACGGATTTTCAACAACGACGATGCTGAGATTACAACCTTTGGAATCATTGGAGTACTTGAAAGTGTCGAAGATTTCGAGTAATGTTGAAGAACCAAGGAGATCATGCAGGTGGAAGAGAACCTGCAAAGTAATTATTTTGTATTCCATATGTATTGATAGTTTTGTCACTAAAATTGACAAAGGGGGAGATTGTTAGAGCACTACTAGGTCGAACTCACAAGCGTTGTTATCTCAAGCTTGTTTGTCAAGTTTAGTTGCCAAAACTATAAGTCTTGATTTCTAGTCTACTTATAGCTAAGTCTCAGACTACGATAGAAAGTGTAGTTGAGCTCTAGACTCCACGGCGATCATCATACAAAGACGAAGAACTACTCAAGGAACTGGTGGAACTTCATCGACTAAAAGGTATGTGGAGACTTGAACTTATCTATCACTCAAAAGTCTATCTACTCTATCTCCTATTTTGAGACAAAAGTTGTATTGCTATATAGACTTCGATCATACACATTTGCTATTTCGAGCCGAGTTTATCTCGCTTATCCATTTCTCGAAATATGTGTTGGTAAGCTTTCGCTTTGGCCAAGTTCATCTTTACAAGTGACGAAAGTCATGTTGATTATTTCAATATCTTGAAAATCACTTTGATGAAGAATAGTGTGTGAGTAACCTCTATTTAACATCCTCTAAGAATGTTTCAATGATTGAAATGAGAGTTTAGAATATATAACCTTGAATGGAAACGAACTCTTTCTTATCATATACTTTAGGAAATTGAAATTATTTTTGACGCATACGACAACGATCAAATTTTAGCGCGCAGCACTCCAAACAATCTATCAATCAATGAGGGAGGCATCCGGCTAGTTATTGAGTTTTAGTTTCTTGTTTTTGTTTTTGCTTATATCTTTGCTTTTTGTTTCTTGTCTCTTGTTCTCACTTGTTTTAGAGAATTTCTTTTCAGGTACTAATCCCCGGCTCCCAAAAATTGGAATTATCTAAGGTGCGGGATAACTACTCGTGAAGGAACAATCCTCCAAGCAAGACTTGATGAGAAGGAAGAACAAGAGCTAGATTTGATCCGGAGTTGGAATAACTTCCTCATTTTGCAACGTTCATACACTTTGACTCCATCTTTCCCTAAGAAATTTTTTTCCAAGCAATAAATGCATCTTCCTCAAGCTAGTCACTTTTGAATAGTGATTGATCATTATTAAGAGGCTTTATCTTGTCATCAAAAGTCTCCAAAGGTTTGTTAATTTGTTCGTATATTGTCTCCGAATTCCTTTGAATTTCGATGTGATTCTTGCATTGAAGATCCCAATCATGGCCAACATCTTAGCAAAACTAGAGATTTTCTGATCATAAACAAAACTATCCTCCCATCTCATGATTGTCCACTTACATACCTCCGCATAAGGTTGTTGATATGTATGAGAATATCCATAAGGTGTAGGAATTTGATCATAGCCAAAAAGATTGGTTTTGATTGTATCCTAAGGATGGTTGGAAGTTGCCATAATGTTGAGGTTGAAACCATTGGATTGCTTGTAATATGCTTGCTCTTGATACATTGGAAAAGATAGAAATAAGATTCAAAACTTAAGATACGGAATAGGAATCCAACAAAGCAATAATAAAGCAAAAAGAAAAAATAAAAACAACAAAATCATCTTGCTCCCGAAGCAGCGCCAAAATTCTGATGCGTGTCGTAGGTGCAATCAAATTAATTCAAAAATTTCCTTTCAATTAAAAATAATATAATGAAGCTCAAGTTCGATTTCCCACGAGGAGCAAGAGATCTTAGTTGTAAAAGTTGTCGAAAGAAAAGGGTGTAAAAAGCAAAATAAAAATAAACAAAGCAATTTAGTTGAAAGATGAAAGCAATAAAGAGAGAGAGAAGATCATGAATTTTTTCATTAAACAATGAATCAAGTTACATTCTACTTGTTATTAGTCACAAATTATCACCAACCGTAGGTAAAAGCAAACCTAGCCTGCCAAACCCCCCTAAATCCTTTATATCACGGACACACTAAGTTCTAAACTACGGATTCTAATCACCAAACCACCTAGAATTAGCTCAACCTAGATGTAACTTGGCTCATGCATTAGGTTTTGTGAATTTCTTAGGTTGATATTTAGTAGTTAGACTCTTAGCTCAAGGTCTACTTGCTAACGTTGAAGGTCTCGTGTTTGCTACTTATGTAAAGAGTCAAGAAACGATTACTTATCTCCTAACTTCACTAGCTTTAGATCAAATTAACAAATCAATTTTGCACAAAAACAATCTATCAATCAATCATGAATGTCTTTAAGATCACTCCTATTAGTAAAAACAATCGATAATCATGTGAAAATCTTCAAGATAGAATTTAAAAACAAAAACTTAAATCATATGTTAAGAACTAGGAATTCATCCTCAATCAATAAAATTAACTACTCATGTTAAAAGAGTTCACAAAGAAATAAGAAAAGAAAAGAATTGTGTGTGTAGAAAGGTATGTAGGTTGTAGTTTATAGGCTTCAAAATTCTCCAAATCTTCCAAGGATTAGAATCCTTTTCCTTTTTGCAATTCAATCTCCAAATCCAAGCTTTTCTCAACTCTTCCACCTTCTCTTTCCAAATTTGAGTCCACCTCCATCCAATTCTAGCCCAAATATGTGTTGGTCGCCGGAAAAATGGGATTGCTTTCGCTTTGGCCAAGTTCATCTTTACAAGTGACGAAAGTCATGTTGATTATTTCAATATCTTGAAAATCACTTTGATTTGATGAAAGAATAGTGTGTGAGTAACCTCTATTTAACATCCTCTACTCTTGCAACATCACCTCAACCCCTACAATTTGTTAACAATGTTTCAATGATTGAAATGAGAGTTTAGAATATATAACCTTGAATGGAAACGAACTCTTTCTTATCATATAAAATCCTTTAGGAAATTCAACTTGTAATCAATTTATTTTTGCATCATCCGAACTTAACCCAAACTTCAAACGCTAAACTCCATCAATAACATCAATCTCTTTAACGATTCAAATTTTACCAACAAAGGCTTAACCCATCTCCTATTAGCCAATAGCAACAACTCTAGCTTCGGTTCTCAAATTAAGAGGAGGCATCCGGCTAGTTATTGAGTTTTAGTTTCTTGTTTTTATTTTTGCTTATATCTTTGCTTTTTGTTTCTTGTATCTTGTTCTCACTTGTTTTAGAGAATTTCTTTTCAGGTACTAATCCCCGGCTCCCAAAAATTGGAATTATCTAAGGTGCGGGATAACTACTCGTGAAGGAACAATCCTCCAAGCAAGACTTGATGAGAAGGAAGAACAAGAGCTAGAAGTAGAAGAAGAGACTTTTCAGCAATGAGAAAAATTTCTAGAACAAGAGGTTCTGGTTGAACAAGAACCACCTTTTGAAGAAGAAGAAGAAGAAGAAGAAGAAGCAATGGGTGATCGTACACTTAAGGACTTGGCTTCTCACAAGATCGATACACAACAGTGGTGTATCCAAACTAACTCAACCTTCGAGATCAAGCCGAGGTTGATTAAAGAGTTACCAAAGTTCCATAACATGGTGAATGAAGACCCAAACAAGCATCTTATTGACTTCCATACCATAGTCATGTAAATGTTACCAGCAGAGACTAATGCCGATGGTGCAATGTTGAAAGTTTTTCCGTTTTCTTTGGCAGAAAACGCTAAGGATTGGTTGTACTATTTGCCATCCGGAAGTGTCACTACATGGAACAGATTGAAGAAACTCTTTCTAGAGAGGTATTTTCCTGCATCGAAGGTTACTCAAATTCGCAAGGAAATTTGTGGGATGAAGCAAAATGTGGGAGAATCATTGTATGAGTGTTGGGGACGATACAAGAGATTGGTGGAAAGCTTCCCTCACCACCAATTCAGTGATGCTATGATTATCCAATACTTCTATGAAGGACTAAAAACAAGTGATAGATATCTTCTTGACGCCGCGGGTGGTGGTACACTAGTGAACAAGACGGTGGCCCAAGCTACGGATTTGATTGAAAGTATAGCTGCGAACTCGCAACAATTTTACACAAGAGGTGAACCAATGGTTATGTCGGCGCATGAAGTTAGTGATTCATCATCACACCTTGATCAAAGGATGGATAGCATGGAGAAGATGATGCAAAGGATGGTTGTTGTTATTTTACCTTCATATGATGAAGAGTTGGAGCAAGCTAGTGCGGTCTTTCCAAATCAGCAAATAAGGTATGATCCCTACTCCAACACTTACAATAAGGGATGGAGATATCACCCTAATTTTAGTTATGCCAACAAGCAAGGTGCAGTCCAATAACCTACTTTCAACCGTTCGAGTAGATTTCAACCACAACAACAATAATTCCAGCCGCAACAACAACAATTTCAAAGAACCACAACCCCAACAACTAACTCAAAATTAAGATTCTAGTCTTGATGAAAAGCTTCAAGCAATGATGCAAGGCTTTACTACTACGTATCAACAAAGTCAAAAAGACACTAAGAGTGCAATCAAGGACTTGCAAACACAAGTTGGTTCCATGGATATTGAGTTGAACCAAGTGAAGGCACAAATTGGTGGCAAACTCCCTTCTCAACCTCTTAATCCAAAAGGGGATGTCAACGCCATTACGTTGACAAGTGGTATACAACTTGTGCAACCCGAAGTTACTGATTCGGGGAAAGATGAAGCTCAAAAGGAACCTGTTTTGGAAGAGAATAATGATGATTCTCTCCAAACTTCTGAGGTACCTATTCTTTACTCTAAAACTCATATTTCCACTTATGTTCCTTCTTTACCTTTTCCTCGCAGATTCGCAAATTCCCAAAAGGCGAAACTAGAAAAGGAGATTTTAGACATTCTCAAAAAGATCCATGTGAACATACATCTCATTGATGCTATTAAGCAAGTTTCAAAGTATGCAAAGGTGTTGAAGGACTTGTGTACCAATAAGCAAAGGCTCAAAGGTAATGAAGTGCTAAGTGTGGGGGAGAATGCTTCGGTACTCTTACAATACAAACTCAAACTGAAATGCAATGATCCCGATAGCTTTGACATTCCTATAAAAATTGGTAACACTACATTTAACAAAGCAATGTTGGACTTAGGTAAATCCGTAAATGTTATGCCTGCATCTATGTGTTAGAGCACTGCTCGGTCAACCTCGCAAGCGTTGCTATCTCAAGCTTGTTTGTCAAGTTTAGTTGCCAAAACTATAAGTCTTGATTTGTAGTCTACTTATAGCTAAGTCTTAGACTAGGATAGAAAGTGTAGTTGAGCTGTAGACTCCACGGCGATCATCATAAAAAGACGAAGAACTACTCAAGAAACTGGTGGAACTTCATCAACTGAAAGGTATGTGGAGACTTGAACTTATCTATCACTCAAAAGTCTATCTACTCTATCTCCTATCTTGAGACAAAAGTTGTATTTCTATATATACTTCGACTATACACATTTGTTATTTTGAGCCGAGTTTATCTCGCTTATCTATTTCTCGAAATATGTGTTGGTAAGCTTTCACTTTGGCCAAGTTAATCTTTACAAGTGACGAAACTCATGTTGATTATTTTAATATATTAAAAATCGCTTTGATGAGAATAGTGTGTGAGTAACCTCTATTTAACATCCTCTAAAGAATGTTTCAATGATTGAAATGAGAGTTTAGAATATATAACCTTGAATGGATATAAACATTATATGTGAACTCATACTTGTGTAAGTCCAAAATCCTTGAACCAAAGTATGCGTACTTTGCTACTCAGGATAACCCGAACTAAAGTCCGCGTACTGTCGGAAGTTTACGTCCCGTGAATTTCTGCTGGAGTTTGTGAACTGAAAACAAACTTATTCTGGTACTTAAGTATGCGTACAGGTATGCATACTTGAGTGGGTTATTTTCTAAAAACGGTTTATTCGTGAACTTAAACTTATATAAACTAAGGAATGCATATTTGCAAACCGTGGCTATAAAGTTCATGAATTGATTCGAGTGAATCAGAATCGTTTTTGCTTCGATTGTGTCTTGTACACTTCTATGAGATCTAAGCAATTGAACAACTCTCTAACTAGTTCTTTTGAGTCATTAGAACTAGTTATGATGAAGATGAATATGGTTGATATGAAAGTGCTCATATGGCTAACCATTTGGTTAACTCCTGTTGAACCAACTAGGTGTACACGTTTATAGGTACGGTTACACAAACCTAAATGAACGTGTATTTTATTTGTGTATAACAAGCTAAGTTCGATCTAACGGTTGAAAGATATTAGCTTGAATCTAATCAGGTTTTCATCTAACGGTGAATATTGAATGCTTTGTTACCAAGGTAAATGGTGAATATTGAATGCTTTGTTAGCAAGGTAACTTAGATTGTAAACCCTGATTAGGAAGACTATATAAAGGAGAACTCTAGCAACTGGGAAACCTAATCCCCACACCTCCTGTGTGATACTAGTTGTATAAGCTAGAGTCGATTCTCCTTTAACCTTAGGTTTCTACCGAGACCCTGTAGGTTAACGACTTGAAGACTTCATTGGGATTGTGAAGCCATACCCAACTATCTTCTTTGTAGTTGCGTGATATGATCTTGCTGTTTCTATCGTATTCGTGTACAATCATAAGATTGGCTTGAGATTAATTTCTCCGATAGGCAAGATAGAAAAGTGGTCACAAACACCTTCGTCTCATCGTTTGTGATTCCACAATATCTTGTTTCGCTAGTCGATTAAGATTATTGTGAGGTGATTGATAATTCTAGGCTGTTCTTCGAGAATATAAGTTCGGGTTATCAATTGGTTCCTGTTCACATTATTTTATCAAAAGACGGAACAAAACTCGTAGGTATTTCTGTGGGAGACAGATTTATCTATTCCTGTAGACTTTTCTGTGTGATACAGATTTGTTTATTAAAGTCTTCGACTTTGGGTCGTAGCAACTCTTAGTTGTGGGTGAGATCAGCTAAGGGAATCAAGTGCGTAGTATCCTGCTGGGATCAGAGACGTAAGGAGCGCAACTGTACCTTGGATCAGTGTGAGATTGATTAGGGTTCAACTACAGTCCAGACCGAAGTTAGTTTGTAGTATGCTAGTGTCTGTAGCGGCTTAATACAGTGTGTGTTCAATCTGGACTAGGTCCCGGGGTTTTTCTGCATTTTTGGTTTCCTCGTTAACAAAACTTCTGGTGTCTGTGTTATTTCTTTTCCGCATTATATTTTTTATATAATTGAAATTTCACAGGTTGTGCGTTGAATCAATCAATTGGGAAATCCGACCTTTGGTTGTTGATTGAAATTGATTGATCCTTGAACATTGGTCTTTGGTACTGTTCAACTTAATTTCTCTTGTATTCAATTTGACTCGCAGATTTCTATTTGCTTGAGTAAGTATTGAATCGAGAAAGTGAGATATAACTCTTTGATATACTTTTCATTAAGATTGAGTCTGACTGTCTAGTTGATTCTCTTAAAAGTATATTGGAGTTAGTTCATACAGATTGCTAAGCGAATTATTGGGTGAGGTTGTTGTACCCCCACTTTTTCACTATGTATAATTCACTTGATTTAGGTCCTCTTAAAAATTCTGGAATTGTGTTGCAATTAGCCGATCGCTCTAATGTCTACCTGGTAGGCCTGGAAATGTGTATGTTTTTGCCTACAATTTATAACCGCAAGTGCACGGCGCCTGTTGGAGGCGTGGCAAGTACGGATCGATCCACAGGGACTTGTGGTGCTATGTGTTTGATCTAAGGCTTGCTCTACTGAATTCTAGTGAAGGTAACACAGATGTAGGTTTTTAGTGTCGAAACGACTGAGTTTGTTGTTGTGACAGTGAACTAAAGTAACTAAATGGATTGTAACAATGTGAAAAGCGCCAGGGTGGTGAATCCACCTCTAGTCCTATGCTAAGGCTAACCAGACTCCATTCATGTCTTATACCTCCCTTTGAAGGCCTCAGGTGGAGGTATTCTTTAGCAAACTATCCTAATTTACTCCTAGTATAACTTGTCTTTTCACAGTACAAATTATCACAAGCTTATTTGGTTGTTGGCTAACTAATCACTCCTAAAGCAATTCAACTGTTGTCTCTAATTCATTCCTAGTATAGTTTGTCTTATCACAGTACAAACTATCACAAATGCAATTGATCCATACAGCATACAATCACTCTTCTCAATTAAGCATAACAAGACACAAATTTTGATTTGGATTAACTTAGCATATGAACAGGGGTTTCATCAAACACCCTGGCTGATAGAATTAGAACATACTAAGACAATTAAACTACAAATTATACTAAGTTTGTGCTCTGGCTAGCCCAGGCATCACTTCAAACATACACAGTTCACCTATTTATACATGCCAAACCCTAACTTCATTCAAAACAGAAATTAAAAGCAAAACTCTCTCACCCACGTCGCTGAATCGTGCTCTCTCTCTTGTCAAATCGTCTCAGAGCTCCATGCGTGGTTGTTTTGATGAAACCCTAGCTCTAGTTATCTTTAAATTAGCTTCTAGGGATGGAGAAGCTAAAAGAGAGATAACTAAACCTAGAGGGGAGGTGAAGGTGGCTGCAGGCGGCTGTTGTTGAGCGGTGTCAGGAGGTGATGGAGGTGGAAGAGGTATGGTGATGGCTCTGCTCAGAGCTTGGTGTCGGGTGAGAAAGAAGAGGAGAGGGGTGTGTCTGGTTCTGTCGGGTGAAGGGGAAGAGAAAATGAATTAGGTTTTGGTGATGGGAGCTTATATAGGTACTGTGCTGTGAAGCGGGTGCATCAGGATTTGATGAGGAAGGAGGAGCGAGCGTAGGATGTGGCGAGTGAAGATCTTAACGGCTCAGGGTGATTTGGAGTGATCTGGCGTTGCACGGGAGCAGCGAACTTCGATGCGCGTGGAGGCAGCGAGCGTTGGATGAAGATCTAACGGTTCTGAATGGATGGGCTCGGATCCGGGTCACGGGTAGCTCAAGCCCATGTCTTGTAAGTTGGGTTGCAACTGATTCGCGCGCGGGCTTTGGCTTTTCGCTCCATAGACGCTTGCCTCCAACTTTTCGCTCTTTTGGCTCCTCGATTCTCCGAACTTTATTTATTACCTAAAAACACAAAATTAATTAATACAAATATTTATTCTTGAAAACAAAGAAAACACAGAACGGGATAATATCGATTTTTGAGCACAAAAGATGAGTAAAATGCCAATAAAAAGGTGTATAAATATGCAATATTTGGCACTCATCAAATACCCCCAAACCTGAATTTTACTTGTCCTCAAGTGAAACAGAAATGAAGAAATCCTAACTATACCACTGTCGCAGGTCTCTCGAATGCATTTAGCGTATGCACTAAGCCTTTAAACCCCTAGGTGTCCCTAGTGGACGAGTTGTAGTCTCGTGAGGGTTTACCAGAGGTGTACCCACAAAACCTTCTCCAACTTAAGAATGTAAAAGAGTCTCAAGCATCCAAGAACCTATGAGGACATAGAGTTTCTGCATGCTAGTAACATGAAGTTAGAACTACCAAAGAACGCACTCTCATCCTTAAGTCTTTGAGCGAGAAGTAACCATACCATATGAAAGAATTCGGATTCGATTGTGATCATAAGCCTCGACTTCTCGCCTCACTAATAGGGTTTTATGATAATTGCACTCAAAAAGATCGCTTTTTAGTCTCTCATGTGTGCAAAGCAGGAATAAAGAGAGAAATCCTGCACACGTTGTAGGTAAGAAGGATAACCTTCCGAAATAAAATCTGGAGACTCCACAAAAGTGTGGACAAAAAGAATCTTTTTCTGATGATCTCTAAGGAAGGAAATCAACCATTAGCAAGGATGGGAGTACTCACTTACCTTCTCACCCGATCGGCAATTAATATCACTCTCTCAAAGATTCATAGAAACGTCTTCAATCTTCGGTCTTCGGTCTTCAAATGTTGATGACGAACTTCTGAACTTTACAAAAACTTGACAAACATTTTCTTTTTTTTTTTTTTTTTTTTTTTTTTTACACTTGTCTTGATTTCACAAACTTCATTAATTCTAATCTTCTTTTCTTTTCCTTGTTGCACATAAACCTTGGACTATATCAACTTTTCTTTCAATATTCTGATGATGCTCCGTTTGCTGACGATGATGTGTTTCTATGGGTCTGTTGATTGAGAGAGAGAGTGATGCTAACTGCAAATCGATATTTAGAAGGAGTTTTCATCTTTAAACGTCACCCTCATGATTGACAAAAACTAGCACTCAAGAGATCAAAAGTAGTGTTGAAATTGGTGCGAAGTTGGGTAGCTCACCATTCCTACCCGGAATTGACGTACGGTGACACACACTCTAACAGCTTTTCTAGAAAGTTGCAAAAAATTGAAGGTTGGTGCCTCACTTGATGTAAAATGGGTAGTCTCCACTATGGGTGATCACAATTCTACTACCGAATATCTAAACAGCACCTAATTCGCCCTCCGGCATGGTTAAATCCAACTTTAACGCTCTAATCAACTAAGAAACCCGATTGCGTTCTCCGGTACTTCTAACTTCTGTTATTTCGGTCAGATTCTCTATGTAAACATAGCTAGAAGCATGCTAGTGACTCTAAAATCTCTAAAAGTTGGAGGTTTTTACAAAAAGAGTTTTTGAATTTTTTTTTTTTGAAAATACAAGATAAACTAAAAGACTAAAAACTCTAAATGCAAATGCACCCCCAAACCTAAATCAAACATTGTCCTCAATGTGTCAACATATAATACAAATTTAAACAATCACATACCACGAGAACTATGCTGATAAGAGAAAAGGGAAGAGATTACCGGATGTCGGCAGGAGCAAGGTTGAGCTTCATTAGTCAAGGCTAGAATCCAACATTCTCAATGGAGGTCATATCGGATTAGCATAATATATGCACAAGAAGACTCAACCGATTCAAGAAAGAAAAATTTAACAAGTCCTACTGGATTATATACAAAAATTCACCATATATCAACAATCTAAAGAGTTGAGGATCAACCCAAAAGACGGTATGTACAAACATCAACAGTCTTACACAAATATAATATGAGAGTGCAAGTAAGGCTGCATATGGGAATGACTTTCCCCCAAACCTAAACTTGTGAACAGGTGTGTTTGAGAGCACAAAATCTTGCAAATTTAAAGGTACATCATGCACAAGGTCTAACTCAAAGTGAGTTTTGCTAATAACAGGCAGATATACACATTCCAACTGTGGCTCTTTAAAAGTGTTATACTTTGATGCAAAATAGTCCAAGAGGACTTGGGAAGCACAAAGTTCTAGGCCTAAGTTAGGCATTTTGGAAAAGTTGGTTTTGCAATTTTGTTACAAACTACACCTAGGTTTGGTGGAGGAGTTTCAATTTGTGACTTAGGAGAGAAAGTAGGTACATCTAAGTTGTTTTCATGTATAAAATCATTTGCACCATTACACACTTTCCTAAAGTCGACACAGGTAAATCATGCTCACCAAAGATAGAACAATTCATCAATCACCATGTCATGATCATCGAGAGAGGCAACATATTGTGATATGGGCAGGGAATCAGACACAACAATAAAATCATGATCCAAAAGAACATTAGTGTCAACAGAAGATTCATCCTTTCCTAAGTCACAAACAAGTTGTGAAGCATGCTCATATTCACTGAAGAATTTCACAAAACCAAGCTCAGAGTTAATATCACATGTATGAATATTAGAAGAGGCATCATTCATAGGGTTCACAGAAGATACGCCTAACGTCTCTGAACCAAAAGATTCCATCATATTTTCTGCATGCATATGCTCTTCTAACATATCATAATCATCCTCATCATCATAACAAAAATGTATTTCCCTATTCAAAATTGTAGCATTTCTAGTGTACTCATTTTCCTCTAGATTAGGTTCATATTCAGTGTTAGTTGCATGAGTAGGAAGAGAAACACTATTTTCAAGATTTTCTTTATTAGGGACAATAATCATTCTATCATGAACTGCCTTCCATTCTTCTTTTTCTAAATGAATCAGGTTCATCTTTAAGAACATGTGACATTGTTCAATGGAGGGAGAGTCTTCAATAGTGGGTATGCATGTTTCATATGAATCATCATTACATGGTTGTGCACATGGTTCACTAGAGAAGGGAAATTCAGACATGTTGCTATATGGATGATCATGCATTGCATTCAATTCAAGCCTAGCATTTTGCTCCATGAGCGTTTCCATTAGTGATTGTAAACAAGGAGTCGGGGAGTATAAAATTGTTCATCTCCCCATTGTGGTGATCGATACATGTGCTCATGATGGTTAGGGTATGAGTACTCAAGGTCGGGCCCTGAGAGAAGGCTCATAATATGCCCTAAAATCATTATGGTCTGTGGGGGTTTCATATGGTGAAGCATGCCCGTAAGCAAGCTCTCTTATGGATTTGTTTGTATCCCCTGATGCAGACCAAAATCCTGACATGATTTAGCAAATCAATTAGCCTAGCACACATAAAGCATGAATGACCAATGAAGTCTCCAAAACAGGGAAGCCAAGCCCACGTGATGCAAAGGCACAACCCAAAGGTTATGGAAAGCCCGATTTTGTTGTGGGCTCAGTTTTGGTTTTAATGGGTTTGGGTTTTGGTTTAAGTGGGTTTTGGTTTGTGCAAATAGCTCATTATTGGGATTAACAAGTTTGTACACAGCCCAGAGATACAACCCTCAAAAGAAAATGACACCTGATTCTAAGTGTAAGCCCAAAATTTTGTTTTTTTTTTTTTTTTTTTTTTTTTGATGTTGCTAAGCCCAGATGATGTGGGCTTTGTCTGTGTGTAGAGCCCAGGTGGGTGTAGGCTGAAAGTTTTGTGCACAGCCCAGCAGTGTGGGTTCAGTTAGCCCAGTTTATGTGGAGGTTGGGCTTGGCAGGTTTACAGCCCAGAGGGTAGTCAGTTTGTGCAGAGCCAGCAGCTCAGGTTATGCAGCAATCAAAACTCACAGCAGCTCAGGTTATACAGAGCATGCACAAGGTTAATCAGCAATTCACAAGGCCATCATTTCACAACATGCTCAGTGTAGATATAACTTCACAGACTTAGGGTTTAACACAAGGTTAAGTTTGAACATCAATGGCAGTCAGCCAAGGCGAGGCAAGGTATGCATAATGGGTTATGCGTAAGCAACAGTACAGCTCAAATTAAGCACAAAGAGTCAGGGTAGATGGTTGGCATTTTAAGCACAGCTTGTACTCAGCACAGATTAAGCACAGCTTGGTTATGCACAAAGCAAAGCAGACTCACAGAAAAATGGCACAGCCCAAGAACAACAACTCACAAAAGAAATGACACCCAATTGCTCAAACTTGAACACAACACAAGAAATTTATGCACAACACATGACAGTTTGGTGCACAGGAAAGTAAAAACAGCAATGCAAGGTCTAGCACAAAATTGAACATGCATAAGGGGCACAGGCGTGAGCTCTTAAGCAAATTCATGCAATAAAAGTATTCACTAGCGTGGGTGTGGTAAGTGAAAATGATTCACAGGGGCATCAACTAATTAGCACCGGTTCGGGGTTTAGCAGGCTCAAGCATGCAAATGTGGTTATGTTCGGTTATGCTTAGAGTTGTTGTGCACGTGGTTTGCAGATGCAACAAATTAGCAGATGTACAAGGTGTCAACAGACCTAGCAAGGTAGCTAATTTCTCATGCAAGGCACTAGGCAGATGACTTCTAGGGTTACAAAGACAGGCCTTGGGTTTGTGGCTACAAGACTAATCCTAGGTTAACCAGTTGCACTTCAAGCTCTCACAGCCTACAGGGGCTGGAGTTGGTGCTTGTTAAGGCAACGAGTTCAATGCACTCACAATTCACAGATGCAAAAGAACAAGCTCAGGGTTAATCAGGTTGGCTCACAGGTCATGTCAACTGGGTCAGTTGACCTCAACCACCTGATTGATGTCAACAAGGCTTGCAAAGCAATTTTTGTTAGCTAAGTTGGAGCCCTAACTCACAGTGCGGGGTGGAGTTGAACTCGGGGCTCAAAGGTGCACAGACAAAGATGCTCGGAGCCACACAAGGTTCAGCAGAGATAACATGGTTCAGTTACAAGATGCTTGTTATGGCTCACAAGTGTACAGCAGAGAATTCATGCAAACTTCCATACAATGCTAAACACAAATCATGGCATACTAGCTAACAGCGTATAATTTAAATACCAATGAATCACTCACATGAACCTTATACGTAGCAGGATGCTCGTGGCAATACAAGATTCAAGTCTTGCACCATTCTCTTCTCCACTTTGGCTTGATTTGCTTCTTGTCTTCCCTTCCTTTGGCTTGCTCAGTATGTGTACCTGCTGCTCAGAGGAGAGTTTTAGTTCCTATGAGTAGGAAGGTAAAGCAAATGGCATATGCAACTGAGAGTTTCTTGGACTGACTGGGATTGACTAAACATGCAGCAGTGGACAAAGTGCAAAAGGAATGCTGAGAGAGAACTATGTCACAGGGAATGGACTAACTGAGAATGAAAAGTTACAACTAACTAATATGCAGGTTATGTAGTGAAACTAAGAATCAAAGTGAAATTTAAACTAAGATATAGCTACAGATGAGGCAGATATGCAGGATATTAAACTAAGTTATACTAGAATTCCTTAAGTTACAGATGCAGTTTACAAAAATTAACTAAGTTATACTAATCAAAGACTGAAATAACAATGTAAAATGGATATGTACAAAGATGTGGTGCAATTAGTAAAGGCAGGCCAGTAATCAACAGGGCACACGCCAAGTCCCCAGCAACGGCGCCAAAAACTTGGTAGGCCTGGAAATGTGTATGTTTTTGCCTACAATTTATAACCGCAAGTGCACGGCGCCTGTTGGAGGCGTGGCAAGTACGGATCGATCCACAGGGACTTGTGGTGCTATGTGTTTGATCTAAGGCTTGCTCTACTGAATTCTAGTGAAGGTAACACAGATGTAGGTTTTTAGTGTCGAAACGACTGAGTTTGTTGTTGTGACAGTGAACTAAAGTAACTAAATGGATTGTAACAATGTGGAAAGCGCCAGGGTGGTGAATCCACCTCTAGTCCTATGCTAAGGCTAACCAGACTCCATTCATGTCTTATACCTCCCTTTGAAGGCCTCAGGTGGAGGTATTCTTTAGCAAACTATCCTAATTTACTCCTAGTATAACTTGTCTTTTCACAGTACAAATTATCACAAGCTTATTTGGTTGTTGGCTAACTAATCACTCCTAAAGCAATTCAACTGTTGTCTCTAATTCATTCCTAGTATAGTTTGTCTTATCACAGTACAAACTATCACAAATGCAATTTATCCATACAAAGATACAATCACTCTTCTCAATTAAGCATAACAAGACACAAATTTTGATTTGGATTAACTTAGCATATGAACATGGGTTTCATCAAACACCTGGTCGATAGAATTAGAACATACTAAGACAATTAAACTACAAATTATACTAAGTTTGTGCTCGCTAGCCTGTGCATCACTTCAAACATACACAGTTCACCTATTTATACATGCCAAACCCTAACTTCATTCAAAACAGAAATTAAAAGCAAAACTCTCTCACCCACGTCGCTGAATCGTGCTCTCTCTCTTGTCAAATCGTCTCAGAGCTCCATGCGTGGTTGTTTTGATGAAACCCTAGCTCTAGTTATCTTTAAATTAGCTTCTAGGGATGGAGAAGCTAAAAGAGAGATAACTAAACCTAGAGGGGAGGTGAAGGTGGCTGCAGGCGGCTGTTGTTGAGCGGTGTCAGGAGGTGATGGAGATGGAAGAGGTATGGTGATGGCTCTGCTCAGAGCTTGGTGTCGGGTGAGAAAGAAGAGGAGAGGGGTGTGTCTGGTTCTGTCGGGTGAAGGGGAAGAGAAAATGAATTAGGTTTTGGTGATGGGAGCTTATATAGGTACTGTGCTGTGAAGCGGGTGCATCAGGATTTGATGAGGAAGGAGGAGCGAGCGTAGGATGTGGCGAGTGAAGATCTTAACGGCTCAGGGTGATTTGGAGTGATCTGGCGTTGCACGGGAGCAGCGAACTTCGATGCGCGTGGAGGCAGCGAGCGTTGGATGAAGATCTAACGGTTCTGAATGGATGGGCTCGGATCCGGGTCACGGGTAGCTCAAGCCCATGTCTTGTAAGTTGGGTTGCAACTGATTCGCGCGCGGGCTTTGGCTTTCTGCTCCATAGACGCTTGCCTCCAACTTTCTGCTCTTTTGGCTCCTCATATTCTCCGAACTTTATTTATTACCTAAAAACACAAAATTAATTAATACAAATATTTATTCTTGAAAACAAAGAAAACACAGAATCTGGGATAATATCTGATTTCTGAGCACAAAAGATGAGTAAAATGCCAATAAAAAGGTGTATAAATATGCAATATTTGGCACTCATCACTACCCAACATGTATTGTTGAGGATGTTCTTGTGCAGGTTAATCAATTAGTATTTCCAGCTGAGTTTTGCATGTTAGAGATGGATGGAGGGTCACCGGACTCATCTCTTCCATTGCTACTTGGGCGTCCCTTCATGAAAACGGCGAAAACCATTATTGATGTTGACAAGGAAACGTTGACTATGGAGTTTGATGGAGGAATAATACGTTTCAACATTTTCGAGACGATGAGATATCCTAGTCATGTCCACTCTTGTTTCTCCATTGATGTGATGGACACATTGACGCAACAAATGTTTGAGTTGAATGGCGCTGATACTTTGGAAACCGTGCTCACTACACATATTGATGATGGTTTGGAGTACGATGATGAGATTAAGGAAACCATTGGTTCTCTTGACTCATTACCGGAAAATATGCACTTGAGAATATTTCATATGCTTCTTTACCTTGCAATAATGAAAAACTTGTGCCTTCTATTGTTAAATCTCCAAAGTTGGAATTGAAACCTCTTCCAAGTCACTTAAAGTACTTGTACTTGGGTGATAAGGAAGATTTACCTGTGATTGTTTCTAACGAGCTTAGTGGATTACAAGAGAAAAAACTTTTAAGGGTTCTAAGGACGTACAAGACGGCCATAGGATGGACAATTACTGATATCAAGGGTATAAGCGCTCCCATTTGTATGTACAAGATCAGTTTGGAAGACGGTGCAAAGCCTACAAGGGAAGCGCAACGTTGTTTGAACCCTCCCATGATGGAAGTTGTGAAAAAAGTGATGCTCAAGCTTTTGGACGTGGGTGTTATCTACCCCATATCTGATAGAAAGTGGGTAAGCCCGGTACAAGTGGTACCAAAGAAATCAGGTGTGATGGTGGTGGAAAATGATAAGAACGAACTTGTCCCAAATCGTGTGCAAACCGGTTGGAGGGTTTGTATTGATTACAGGAAATCTAATGCCACCACTAGAAAATATCAGTTTCCTTTATTATTTATTGATTGATTGATTAAATGCTTGAACGTTTTGCTGGACACTCTTACTATTGTTTCCTTGATGGCTATTCAGGTTACAATCAGATTGTGATAGCACCAGAGGATCAAGAGAAAACTACTTTCACTTGTCCTTTCGATACATTTGCTTATAAAAGGATGACTTTTGTCTTGTGCAATGCTCCAGCTACCTTCCAAAGGTGTATGGTAAGTATCTTTTCATAATATGTTGAAAACATAATCGAAGTATTCATGGATGATTATATTGTCTTTGGTGATTCATTTTGCTTGAACAATTTGTCACTAATCCTTGAACGATGTGTTGAAACAAACCTTGTGCTGAATTGGGAGAAGTGCCATTTTATGGTAACTCATGACATAATTTTAGGCCATATAATATCTTCTAAAGGCTTGGAAGTTGATAAATCTAAGATAGACCTTATTCGTGCTTTAACCCCTCCCACAACGGTGAGGGAGATACATTCTTTTCTTGGTCATGCAGGTTTTTATCGAAGATTCATCAAGGACTTTTCCAAGATAGCATCACCACTTTGCAACTTATTGCAAAAAGATGTGGTTTTTAACTTTGATGAAAAGTGTGTGGTGGAATTTAATCGTTTGAAAGAACTTTTGATTTTAGCCCCTATCATTAAACCACCAGATTGGAGCAAGTCTTTTGAGCTCATGTGTGATGCAAGTGACTATGTGGTTGGTGCAGTGCTTGGGCAACGTGTGGGGAAGATACCTCATGGCATTTATTATACTTCTAGGACACTCAATGAAGCCCAACAAAACTACACAACCACTGAAAAAGAGTTGTTAGCTATTGTTTTTGCTTTGAAAAAATTTCGCTCTTATCTAAATGGTATAAAAGTTTTTGTCTTTTTTGATCATGCAGCGTTTAGGTATTTGCTTATGAAGAAAGAGGCGAAACCAAGGCTCATACGATGGATTTTACTCTTGCAAGAGTTTGACATAGAGATCAAAGACAAGAAAGGAATTGAGAACACTGAAAAGACGAGGGTACCCAAACATACCTCAATCTAAAACTTTTCAACCTATAAGTCCTTTCTCTGAAAGTGATTGTTTATGGACTGAGTCGAGACAATACAACTAATCGGTTCACACTTCGTGTGATCGTCTATGGATACGAGATCGAGACAATACAACAACAAAGTATGTTTACTTGATAAGAGGTCCAGACTTCACCAAACACAATAGGATTACTATCAAGTAAATAGGAATTAACGTTTGTGTATTTTACTTTTAATTATAATAAAAACAATTATAATTTCGGAAATAGAAAAGTAAAAGACACAGCAAGATTTTGTTAACTAGGAAACCGCAAATGCAGAAAAACCCCGGGACCTTGTCCAGAATTGAATACTCTCAGGATTAATCCGCTATAAAAAATCAAACTAACTTCGTGTAGTTGAGACCAAGCAACTAAACCTATAGTTTACCTAGTTCCGTTTGTATTCCCATGCCTCCAACTTATGAATAAGTCACATACTTGGGACAATTCCTTTGGTTCGTATTCCAAAAAGTAAAGGAACAACAAATCTGTTTGGCATCAACTCTTTTCAACCAAGTGATGTGAGTTCGACAAAAGGCTCTTCCGTTTATCCCAATAAACTCCTTTGTCAGGTCCTTAGATCTATCTACTAACAATTACCGAAGTAATCATCTAGATTTTTCAATCAATACTTTGAATCACAAAGAATCGTATTGATGCCGATCTACTCAACTAATCAATCCAATCTACCACAAGGATAAACTGATTATAGTTGGATCCTCTTTATTCGAAACAAGTATTGTGCACACCAAAGATTATGAACCCAAATCAGAAATCTTCAAAGTCTTCTTTGTCTTCAAATCTTCTTAGATCTTCAATAAACACATGCACACAATCAACTTGAATCTCTTGTGATCAATCATGCACAGAACGGAGTCTATTAACAATGGATTATCACAAGACGTCTTTAGATCTACAAACAGTCTAAAGATCCCCGTCGAAACTTCGATCTAGTTTGAGTGAATCTTATATCAGAAGAGAAGATTCTCAAGCATAAACAAACTAGGTGAATCAAAGTTCAACAATCGTTAGTCAATCAAATCAATTGAAAACTAATAATAAACCGCAATTATCTAGTTTCTCACCAACGGTACTAATAGAGCTTCTCAATCCCAAAGAAGTCTTTAAACTGAAAGGGTCGTAAGAGATTTTGCCTAATTAGGTTACTTTCCTCTCCGAATAGGCGGTTCCACCAGTAACAACTGTAGATGGTGGATTTTAGACAAGGGCTAAAATCGTAAAACCATAATTATACATGCTCCTGATCCAGTAATCAAACGAGTATTGAGGCTCGTGTCTCTCATCGAAGCATGAAATCTCATGCTACAAGAATCTCTGACTGAGAATACTGTCTCTCAGAGTATATGTAGATGTGTAGTCTCTCAGCTGAGGCAACGACATATCTCATGAATACTGAGCAATTTCAGTAATTACTTCTATATAGAATCGAAAGATTGGACGACTCCTAGACAGTTTGCCTGCTAGTATAGAGCAATAACGTCTTCAGGATGTAACAATGTTTTCCATGACAATATAAAAGAAATATGACGCTTCAACAAGCTCATATCACTCAATTCCTGAATAATTAATGCTCCTAGACGATCGTACTATTATAGAGCCATCAATTAATTATTCCTAAATTATTAGATTCATTAACTGAATCCCTGGAAAATATTTTACATTAATTCATAATATGTCGTTACTTCAATTCATGGTTCTTCCCAGCAGAATTCTATGGGTTAGTAATAAATATTCAACATACGGGCATCTGAGCCACTATCGAGTAAGCCCCGACTAAAATGGTACAAGTGTACTCAGCAATAATGCACTAACGAGCACCTGGATGCGCGAACGAGCATTCCAAAATACGAATGAACGATGAACCTATGCAAAATAGGAAGAAAATAATAAATAATAAAATATTAATCAAGGCACTGGGGGACTGGGCCCACCAGGCCAGTCCCACGCCCAATTTTATATTTCATCATATTTTTATTATTTTCCTTGATCTCATGAAAATTCCCTCATTTGAACAAAATTCCTTCGTTTCAAGGAAACTCCTCAGTTTTATGGTGTTTTCTTCACATCAAGGAAATAATAAATAATTAGGAAAGGTGTGCGGGACCAAGCCTACTAGCCGTCCGGTCATGCCCTAGTTGTGGCCGGTCCCACACCTTGCATTCCCTATTATTTTATTATTATTTCCTTCATCCCATGAAATTCCTTGATTTCATGATATTTCCTTCAAATCATGGAACTAATACATAAAATTACATAAATTTAGGGAAAACTCACGGGACCGGGCCCTAGCCGGCCATGCCCTAGTTGGCCGGTCCCACCCGTCCTTATTTTATTATTATTAATATTATTTGTTTCCTTCATCTCATGGAAACTCCTTCACTTTAAGGAAAACTCCTTTATTTCAACAAACTCCTTGATTTAATGGTTTTTCCCTAAAATTAGGAAAAATAATATAAAATTAGGAAAAAGTGTCATGGGACGGGCTTATTGGCCGGCCGGCCATGCCTTGGCCATAGCCGGTCCCACACTTCATGACTCCTTCATTTTATTATATTTATTCCTTCATCTTATGAAGTTTCCTCAGTTTGAGCAAAAAACCTTGGTTTCTTCATATTTTCTCGAATGATTGCTCAAATGCACGCCAGAAAATATCAAAATTCTCAGGACTAAGACGCGAACACTTTGGTGACATGAGCATATTACCTTGACCGACCAAGGTTTGATCTTTGGCTTTCAAGAGGCCGGTCCTTCATACTTTTATCATTTCACCTAATTTGTTCACATTAGGTTCAAACTCTTTCAAACAATTTGGAATTTTCATAAAACGATCGTCATACGGTCCCGTGACCAACCAGGGCCGTCTTTGATGACCCCTTGGTCGGTCCCTCATCTTTTCATAATTAATTAGGTTTTATCACCTAAGGCTCAAACGAGCATTATTTTAATAAATGATTAAACCATCATTTAATTATCCTCTCAGCAACTGGTCTTCAAGAGACTTTGGAATTTGCTCACTCGAGCATCTGTGCGCTACATGGTCGATCCATCATCACATGTAGCCGGTCCCTCCTTTACTTCGTGGTTGATTTTCAATAAATCATCAATTGATCGAATTAGGGTTTCGAATCCAAGGTTCATAACTCCAGATTCAAACGCTAATAATTTTACGTTGATCCCATGATCAACATTTTTATTAATTATACTCGGTTCAGTTGCCAGTATTTTAAATTAATATTTTATTTGGTCCTACTACCAATAATTCATCAAGCGAGCAACATTTGCTCAGATGAGGAATATTTGCCAAGACTAAGGAATATTGGTTCAACTATCAATATTCAACAATCCATCGAATGAGCAATATTTGCTCACCTTAACTATCAACATTTACTTGAGAATCATACCTCTATCTCAACAGACACGTACAATTCATGAGTCTCATAACATTTGCAAATCACGTTCGACTCAGCAATACAAGGACTCATCGTCCCATGAAGTCAACAACTGACTAACTAAATACACGTCTGTCTTGCAAACTTCACAATCACGGGACATCAATCGTGTTACATGGGGGGATATTAACTAGGGTTTTGTTCTGGCGGTCTACGGCACGTGTGTTCATGCACACGATGAGAATGTGAGCAAGTCGTGCAATCAGTTGGAGGAGTTAGCAAAGTAGTGGATGGAAAATCAACCAAGTCTCTGCACGATGAGCATCTGGTTTTAACACGATTTCCGCTTTCCCACTCTTTGACTCCAGCAACTTTCACACTTCATGGGATCAAGGTGTTTACAATTCTAGCAATATAAATAAGTATCTGAATCATGATTGAAAAATAAGACAATATTTCGTCAAACAGACAACAAGAGATTAACAACTCAACGTCTGAGAAATTACTCTCAACAGAGCAAATTGAATCCATTAGAGCTTATCTTATTTCTTCACGCAGAATACACAACACACCTACAATCTTCGATCATCATTGATCTCACATATTTCTCAGCTTCCCTCCTACAGATCGCATCCTCTCTTGTGACCGAATTGACTCTATAATGGCCATTGTCTTGGTTTAGGCTGGAGTCCTACAGATTGATCTCTCGAATTCAAAGCACTCTGTTTTTTGCAGTGCATCTGTGTGAGGTTTGACAGTTCGCTCGCTTCAAGGAGTTTACTCCGCACGGTCGTCTCCTCCATTCCTTAAAAACCAGCAACTCGTTTTTCCCCATCTACAGATTGGCGACCACAGTGGGAGATCATTCTCTCGGTTGCAATCTCAATTCTCACAAAGATGGTCGGTCTTAGGTCTGGTTCAGTTACCAATCCGGGTTCAACACCCGACCCTAATATCGCAAGCTTTAGTGGTACCGCCAACACCACTCCTACGGCGCAACCTTCCACTACTACTCCTCCGACGCAGCCTGCCACTACTACTACTCCAAGCACTGGTGCTCCGGTGATCACCCCTGCAAGTGACGACATTGGCAACATCAACAATCCACTATTCGGTCGGTATCCTGAAGAAATCAGAGAAAATTCGCCTACCATAGGTGATCTCATGAAGGTGCAAGAGACTCTTGCCAAAAATCTGACTGACATGGCTGCCACTCAGAAGGAACTATGCAACTATCTCAAGACTCTTACAAACAAGATGTCAGAGAAAACTCAAGAGAAAGGAAAAGCTAAAGAAACATCTTCAGACGTTGATCCCGAGGTCACTCCCATCCATGTAGTAGATGATGAGGAAGTTCTTAAGACTGCAGACAATCCACCAGCGAAAGAGCCATCCAGTTTCATCACTCGTGAAGACCTGGAACGCCTTTTGGAGGATCGTGGAAAAGACAAAACGCCTTCTTTCCACCGTCACCAACCTCCATACCCTGCTGCTACGCAAAGGATTCCTCTACCAAAAGGTTACACCTCTCAAACCTTCACCCTTTATGATGGAACGGGCAATTCTCGAGAACATGTTTCTCAAATTCTGAAAGCACTGGGTGAACATGAGCACAACCATACTATCCGGCTGAAGGAATTTTCAAAGTCTCGGAAAGGCAGGGCATATACCTGGTACAACAACATCGCACCGGGAAGTATCAAAAGTTGGGGAGAAATGGTTAATGCTTTCTACAGAAAGTATTTCTTCGTCTCAGAGCAAATCACCCTCTCTAATCTCGGAAGGATGTTTCAAAAGAGCAACGAACATCCTAACGATTATGTGAAAAGGTTCAGAGTTCAAGCTTTGGGCTGCCATGATCCAAATGTCACAGAGCAACAACTCGTAGACTTGTGCATCAATGGAATGATTCCAGTCTACAGAGCTTTATTGGAAAATCTCAGGTTCCAGACTTTCTCAGAACTTCATGAAGCGGCCAAGAGATCAACAACTACTGCACCTGCTTTATTGGAGAGAGCTAAGACTACAAAAGCTGAAGAACCACGAGAAACTCGAGGTAGCAGACGTTTAATCAACAAACAGTACCACCTCCAACCTTCCACAAATGTTATTGCAGAAGGGAGCAAACGAAAAGCCGAGCCACAGCGCAAACATACTTCTTCAACTCCTTCAAAGATGCAAAGGAAGGATAATACGAAAATTCCTGCTCAACACACAGAAGATGATCCAGAGGCACCTGATTTCCCCTGCTCCATTGAAGAAGTTATTGAACTGCTAGATGCCTAGGTTCAAGACGATGCAATCAAACTGACATATGTCAAGAAAGAACCAACTGAAGAGGCCATGAAAAATCCTCGTTACTGTCGCTTTCATAGGTTTGTCAACCATCCCACAAGTGATTGCAGAACTTTGAAGCGCATATTTAAAGAAAATATCGAATCGAGAGAACTCAACTTGGGGACTGAAGGAGTACACAGAGATCCTCTCCCAGTCAGAACCTTGACTCTTTCTGAACCGCCTGTCAAGGAAGCAGTTCAATCCTTAATCGAGCATGTCTGCGAATTGCTATACTTATCAAAGGCTCAAAGGGGAGACATGTTTGCTGCATTGAATCACATCGTGTCAAGGAAGCGTTTGTTGATTCAAGAGACATTTCCTGATCCGCCTTCAATAACAGACGAAGAAATGTACGACTGCGGACTTCTCACCACAGTCCATCTCAAGGGAAACGAGTTCAAACGAGCATTGATTGATGTCGGCACTTCTGTCAATGTTATCCCTCTGAAAACTCTAAGATCTGCTGGTATCACACGACAAAAAGCCATTCATGCTCCAGTAACAATCACGGATCATGAAGGAACACCCAGAGATGCTTATGGCCACATTACTCTCAAGGTGAACATAAACTCAGCTTGGACATAAATAAAATTTTACATAATCCGGGAAGATCCAGGATATGATATGATCCTTGGACGTACGTGGATTCATGCTGGAAAGGTAACCCAAACACCTTCAATTGCAAATTTCTCTATTGAAGAAACCTCTGATTCATAAGAAGAAAAAGAAGATATTTCACCATTCGAGTATCCGAAGGAGGTCAAAGCCCTGACAGAGCTAACACAAAAGCCTGAGGAAAATGCAAACGCTTTCATCAAAAGATTTCGTACTCAGGCAAGTCTTATTCCTCCTCATGTGTCCATATCATCAGTTTTCAAATATGCTTATTTGGTCCGAGGGCTTCACTCCACCAAAAACTTAGCTATCGCTAAATGCTATGAGTGGATAACCTCACCTTAGCAATATTTCACTAAGTGGATGTACGCAAAACCTCTCCGAATCGAACACCTCACTAATACAGTCATTGCTGAAATAATGGCTGAATTCGACAAACAGTATCCCTAATATTCTCCTTTGCACGAATGTCCACATGTGCTGCAAGGTTGGAAGACTTCAACAACATGGAATTCCACTGCACGAAGAATTTCAAACCAACAGAAGATATTCAGGGAAAGGATGATCAAGTCTAACAAGTTCCAGGAAGGAGATTTAGTTCTCAAAGCAACAAAGCGTAACTTTCATTCTGCAAAGAACTCCAAATGGGAAGGACCTTTTATGATATCTAAGTCTGTTGCTGGTGGATACTACAAATTAATCAACATGGACAGCAAGGAGATTGTGGCCGTAATACACGAGAATTGGCTCAAGGCCTTTGACGTTTAAGATTTTGGATATTCGAGGTATTGGATGTTCAAGGAACGAACACCCTGTTTATGGGTGAAAACTATTCCTACCGGATTTGGTAATTTGGGGTATGTGGATGAGGAATGAATCTAAACCCTAAACAAATGCACTGCGCGGTGAGTGCTTGTAGATTCGGAAATCAATCTGTGTAAGTCCGGCCTAAACCAAGAAATGGCCGTTCCAGACTTGTTTCGGTCACAAAGTGAAGGAGATGGGGTTGATATTAGGGAGGTAAGCGAAGAAGGTGTTGAGATTGTGAAGGTGTTGGCTTGCTTATGACTTGTAACACAAAGGTGAGCAGGCTTATGATTGATGCAAGCAGGATCTGGGTGTTTGAATACGTTTTGTATTAACACTTGGTTTCTGTCTCGTCTGGACTTGTGTTGTTTTTCTCCTATCTAGAGAATAGGGAGGAGAACCTATTTATACAAGTCATTTGAGCCTTATTCACGTCTCTCGTGGGAAGTGGAGGAAGTGGAGTGATGGAGTAGTGGAGGTGTGTGTTGGTGTTACACGACCAGTCTTGCCCACTTCTCCTGTCATCTCTAACCGTCCATGACTTCCTAACACGTTCTTGTGATGGCGCGTTGCACGCTTCACACTGTAAACCGCTAGACCAATACCCCAGTATGTATCCCCCAGTTTGTGACATGATTGATGTCTGGAATGTGTGGATCGTGGGACCCACAAAAGGTAGCATGTAATGCTAAATTGAATAATTGTGTTATTTAGGAAGTTGATACTTGTGAAGTATCATGTGTATTTTATGTATCACGCATCCTGGTGTGGTAGAGTGATGGGTGGTGATTACTATGACGCCTCACTGACCAATTAACTCCCCGACTGGGTTGTATAACCAAGCCGGTGAAGTTGGACGGACGAGATGATCTTTGAGACACTCATCTGCCACCGTTGATGGAATTAGGGTTTTGAAGAGGTGCGCAGGCATCATTCTTGACTTGGTCGAATCCAAGCTTGGGAGACGATTTTGGCCAAAGCCGATCGTACATGCGTGTAGACGGCATGATGGTGCAGCGCCCATACCCCATTACCTCACGAAAGTATGATATGGGCCACTCAATTCGTCCTAAGTGAAGTTGAGTGGTCGAGATCAATTTGTGACAGAAAACTAGTGCCGCAAGAGCCGCACATCACGCCATCTTCAAAGCGCGTTCCAAGACAACCAATTCTTGGTCGGTCTTGGTCAATTGGTCTGGAGTGTAGGTGGTAGGCTGGTGTTCACGCCTATACTCGATTGTCCCATGAAAACGTGATCTAAGCCACTCAAATCGTCCCGGTGAAGTTGAGTGGTCGAGATCGCCTTTGCAATTTGGGAAGTGTGACCACGCAAGTTTGGACATGCGTTTTGGGATAGCCAGGCATGATATGCCTTGGCCGATCATGTGAGGGGATAGACGGGCCCACGGTGGTCATGCTGGTATGACCAGACCTGCTTAATCTAACTGGGACCCTCCATTCGTGCCGGAGAAGATGGACGCTTGTGATGCTCAAAACCCTAATTTTGGGTTTCACGGCCGTGCGTCATGCTCTGTTCGGGCGCACGAATTGGGATGACCAACCATGGTTGGTCCTGACCGATTGGTCAGGTATGTAGGCGAGCCCACGGTGATTGTGTTGAATGCTCTGGGCCCTTTGAATCTACATCTACGCCCTCCATCTATACCTGCGAAGATGGATGGTTGAGACTGTTTTGCGACACATGTAATATGCCGCAAACCCTAATTTAGGATTTTCCGTCCATACGCTCTGGTTTGGACGTTTTGGCAAGCTATGCCAATATTTTGGGGAGGCCGACCATGCGGGGGTCCGCGTTGGTTCGGCAGCTGAATATTCCATACCGCTGGGGGTTATGGAATTGATCCGTGCCATCCAATCACGCCGGTGAGGTTGGATGAACGAGATCATATCCAGTGACCGATACTGACAGTCCGGATGCTCAATCGGGCTAGTATAACACACCGAGAGTTCTCAATCGGGCTAGTATAACACACCGAGAGTTACAACCTGTCTGGGTATTTCGTACATGCTTTCATTATAATGCTTGAGGTTCGTGTTGCTCTGCTTGAGAGCAACACTCATCGTCATGCCACACCGATAATGAGTACAGAAATACAAGGCTGCTCACGCATTAATTAATAATGCTATAAATTCACAGTGGTATATGGGATTGTTGCTACATGCTCCAACCTCGGATGAATTTCGTGTATTTATTTCCTGAGAATGGGATTGTTGCCACATGCTCCATTCTAGGTGAATTAGTAAAGTGAAGAAGTATTAAACACTTATTAATGGCTTTATCTTTTACAAGATGTTAGCGCATAATTTTCTGGTTTTCTACAATTTTAACCTTAAATGAAAATCCACCATCAACATTAAGTCCCCTGCCTAGCACATAATGGTTACACTATTGTGGGGTAGGCATGAGATGGTGACATACATATGTGAGAAAGACAGGATAAAGGAAGTTTACCCGGGAGAGTATTGACCGAATGCTAGTTATCCGTGCCGTTGTGCTTGTATGGAATCCTTTGGTGAGACCCGGGTTTCCTTCCTTGGGCGTTTGAATCAAAAGAGGAATTCTTTTTCTATTGGGATTCTTCCAATTATTTGTTTATAAAAGGGACCGACCCCTTTTCTTTTCTCACATATATGTTTTTTTCTTGGCCGACTCCCGTCCACGACCTTGTTGCCGCCCTTACCGACGCCGCGCCGTTGACGACGCCGAATTTCTTTCCGCCGTCGGACTTTGTCGCTACCGCACGTACCGTCATTCGCTGCCGGTAGGTACTTCGTCCGTTCTTCCTTGCTCTCACGTTTTTTTTTTTTAGGTAAACTCTTTTGCAAGATATATCATGATTAGTTTCTCCACCGAAATTGATAGCAAAACCGCCTAGGATTGCTTAGTAAAACAAGCCGTGAACCAATGAACATGTTGTTTTTTGCTTGTTTTCTTCACCGTTGCATGCAAAACCTAGCTTTTAGGTTATATCTTGAAAAACCCTTGGCTTGAATCTCGTAGACACGATTCCCATGAATAAAGAAAATCGTGCTATGATACGTGCGAATGAATGCGACCCGCCATACATGCTTGATTGAACGTGGGTCCCACCGTGTACACCCGATCGAATATCGACCTTATACCAGCCTTGTGACCTCGACCAACACCGTCTTCGTGACCTCGACCGGCCTTGCTTGGCCGACGTGGCCCAATACCGAGACTTGTGACCTTGATCGGCCTTGACCAATACCGGCTTGAAATTTGAGTAATACCAGACTTGAAACCAATATCGGACTTGAAATCAATACCGGTACTTGAAATCAATACCGGACTTGAAACTTGTACCGGACTTGAAACTTGAGCCGGTGCTTGGACCCAATCCCAGTCTTGTGCATTCCAACGTGAATGCAGTTCGCACTCGTTTTTTTTTTTTTTTTTTTATACAAGTACTGACTCCTGTATTTATTGTAGAATGAAGAAAAGAACTCATGTCGATATGTCTTCTGGAGATAATGTTGGTGCCAAGTCGGGAAGTGTTGACAGCTTCAAAGATATGCCGAACATTGCTGATGAGTTGTTCACTTTGTATTTTCCAAACATTAGGAAACATCCTTCTCACAGGATAGTCCAGCTTTCCGATTCAGAAAATATAGAAGCTGATCCATCATATTCTTCGGCACTTGTGATGAGGTTCTGTCTTCAAAGAAATGAATATCCGTCATCTCCTATCGACTTCAAGACTTGTCATACTCCACTGGCTTCTTATGAAGGATGGATGAGGCGCATGTTGAATAATAAGAACATTAAAGCCAATTTGACCAAAGCGCAAATCCTCGATGCAGTCATGGCATCCGCTACTCTTGAAATTAAGAAAGATCTTTCAGAGTTCGATTACTTTCATTTCTCGGTGGCGCCCTTCTACTCATACAGCTATATCTAGATGGGGAGAGATGACTATTACTCTGGAAAGCGTAGCTGCATTGATGAACCTTCCTGTTGCTGGGAATCTTTATTATGAGCTTTCTGACACGGAACAACGTGATCATGACACTATACTCCGAAAGGTGGCATAATTTGACGATACGGACAAGGAGGAGAAAAAAAGATACAAGATTCTTTTACACCTGGTGGGTATCGGAATGGTCTCCCGTAAACCCAGGAGCCGAATCGGGAGTTGGAAAACGAGCTGGTGTGATTGCATTCCTGTCTTTGTGGTTATCCAGAGATATATATGACGATGGTTCTCGGGAAAGAAAACCATAAGGGGTGTTCTCAGTTAAGATTGCTATAAAGCTAGCAAAAGGCGAAGTTCTTCCCTTAGGTGCCTTGTTCCTTGGATCATTGTATTCTCATCTGGACGCCTTAGCAATGGATATGCATGTTTCCAACGGGTACAAGAAGGTGGAGTCGTATGTACACTTCGATTTTCTTCAGGCATTCTTGTGGGAACATTTCAAAAGTTATGCTCCTGCTCCTCCCGCAACTTCGCTCAAGAATTTGTATGGTGGTTCGAGAATACTTCGTTTAGAGGAGGCATCCCGTAACCGGTGTGAAACTCGTGGATATCTTTGATAATGTGTCTTCTGTAAATTTCCGCCCATGGGGGCCGATCCACCCTTCCATTGTTCAACCAAAGACTTTTGCTATCGTTTCTGACGGTCTTGATGCTGCGTTGCGTACCGATGCCGAGACTATGAAATTTGGAGAACTTATTTATCTCGCAAGATAAACTGCATTCCGGGATATATCCTGTCTCTATTCAACGAAGCTCTTACTGTGACTCGTACAACATCGACAGGGCTGCTCGTCAAATGGGTTTTGACCAGGGTGTTCCCTTTATTCGTCCTTCGGAGGCTTCGAAAGAACTTCTCCTGTTATCTTTGATCTTTGACATATTCTTTGCATCGCAGAGTCTTCCCTTCTGGCCTATTGGGAGAAACTCAGTGGTAACCGACAAGTATAAGGAATTTTGGAGGAAGCAACTGTTGGCTTTCCAAGAGTTCTCGGAGGATGTTGTGACAGATTCCCGTGGTGAGCCATCTTCTGACGTCCTGAAGGAGCATTTCCGGTTGAGGCCACTTCCAGCCAAACGGACCAGAGCTGAGGATTGCAGTCCCCGGGTAGGAGAGAGATCTAAGAGGCAGGCATGTGGTTCGGTGATCCTCAATTCCTCCAATATGCAGGTATTTAAATCTCTTTTCCGTTGGTTCCTTCATTTCTCGAGTAAATTCTTCTAAGAGTGATCCTTGCTTGAAATCGTGGAATTCCGAAAGAGAATGTCTTCACAAGGTTGGTACGCATTCAGAATGAGAAGGTTGGTAATATTGGCCTTCATGTTGAGAAGTCTGGCGGTACTGATCTTCATGCTGAGAAGTCTGGCGGTACTGATCTTCATGCTAAGAAGTCTAGCGGTACTGATCTTCATGCTGAGAAGTCTAGAGAAACCGCTCCTTTTCCCGACCATGACAGAGATGATGCAAGCTAGGTTGGACAAGGCGCCTCCCTAAGTGATCTTGTTGATGGGGCCGTGATGGAAATTAGCACCCAGAGCGAAGTAGATATCGGGAGGAATGTAAGAGAGGCAATATCCGTTATTGTTGAGGTGGCTCCCCTTGAAGAATGTTCTGAGCATGTTCCAATCAATAAAGCTGTCGTGGCGACTTCTTCTGAAAGACCTCCTGCAACTGACAAGGCTCCTGTGACTGGTGAAGTATTGGTAGCGGAACCTGGAGCTTTGTTTGATCCTCCTTTCATTGTTCCTTATCCAGGTCATGTGTTGGTTGGAGGATTCAGTGTGCAGGCTCGGTTCAAAGAGTTGTACACGGAAATATGGGAGAAACACGGCCTGTAATACCCTGTATTTTAACTTACGGTTTCGGGTCGGGTTATACCCAAATTAGCGAACCATGTGGTTTAGATCGTTTCTTTTGCCTTAACCTAGGTGGGTTGCTTGAACTAGAAAATCTAGGTGGAAATATAGTTACCTAATTAACTTTAATAATTAAAGAAAATTACAAGGGAAATGAAAAGATAAATAAAACAATTAAGTTAAATATAAATAGGGAGAAAGGTATTAGAGAAGGAGAAAACCAAAATCTATGGAGATGAAGAAGATGATTTGGAGCTAGGAAAATCAGTGGAGAATCAATGGAATTGAGGTAGAATGTGAAACCCTTTCTCTTTAGGTGTTTTCCTTTGGTGTTTACTTTATATGATTTTGTATTATAATGATTCAGTGATTTATTCGAATAAATATATGCCTCTTTTTGATAATCAGGCTTCTGAAATTGTTAGATAACATGATTAGGTACCCATGGTTAAATTTTGAGAATTTTCCAATGTAAATTCACCGTTGAATGTTTGTTTGAAATTGGGTGATAATTTCTGAATTTCTGGACAGTTTCGCCTTGCTGTGATTTTGATGTTCTTAGGAAGTCTTAATGGTATTAAAAGGATTTGAGGTCTTAATAAAAGTTGTATATAAACATCTTATCTTTCATTGTGCTTTGGATTGGGTCAATTTCAGATTGTTATGAATTTATCATGAATTGTTTGGTAACAACATGTAATCTGCCCAGTTTTTTTATGTTGTCATTATAAATTCAACATCTTTTGTTTGAACCGTTGGTTTGGTGTGAAATTTGTATATGTAATATAAGAATGTGTCAAGAATGTTCCTGTAAAGTTTGAAGATGATCGGATAAAGTTAATACAATGAAACATATAATGTAATATGGCTGCAGTTAACTTGTTTGCATAAATGCTTGAAAGAAACTCATGTTGTTTTTCATATGTTAAGCCATGGTTGCTTGTATGTAAATGATTTTAAAAAGGAAATGAGTTCATGTTTTTCCGTTAGATGGAATATGATTCCATGCTAACGGCGGGTAATGATCCCCGAGAGTTAAATGGGTAATGATCCCCATGGGACCTTGTGTTTCCGATCATCGATGGCTTTTGTCTGTGCTTGCAGAACGATAGGTGGTGTACGAACCAAGGTTTTCGTACTGTGAATGAAACGGGTAATGATTCCCGAGAGCATATGGGTATGATCCCCATAGGAACTTTTGTTCCTGACCATCGATGGAGGCTGTCCGTGCCGATAACGATAGGTGGGTGTACGAACCAAGGTTTTCGTACCGTGAACTCATGGTTACTTGCTGTGATGACAATATTGTTGATGTGAATTGTTGAGTTGATCCTAAATGGATGATTTGTTGATAATACCATTAATGTTGTGAACCCATAGACTGAATTCTAGATTGGATAAGTTATCGAAAATATTGAGGTATTGTGATTCTTGAATATATCATTGATTCGTTGAAGTTGTAATGCGTTCTTGTTATATGTTTTTTGCTTGATAAAATGATTATGTTTGCGCATCTTTGGAGAATTGGGAATGCATTCTATTGAGCTGTCATCTCACCCTAATTGACATCCTTGCAGATTTATCAGAGTGGCGCAGCGAAAGTTATGAATGATTAGCTTAGTGATCGAATTGTTTTATTGTATTGCTTGAAATGTAATTTTAAATAATATGTATGTTGAAAATTTTGTTAATGGTGATAAGAGAATTCATACGTTTAAGCTCAGGTTAGAAAGGTTAAATTACATTTGTTGTAATAAATAAATTAGAAGAGTTATTTGCATAAGTCTCTTTCCGACCCGTAACGCTTCGAGTTCGGATATCCATACGGGTTTGACCTTGGTCCAGAACTCGGGGTGTTACAAGTTGGTATCGAGCTTTAGGCTTTAGATCTTACATGGGACTGGAAAATAATAATAATAATGATAATTTAATTGAATTGAATTGATACGCATGATTGTTTGACGTGATTCTTGTGTTGATTGTTTAATTTTATTCATATGGATTCGATTGATTGGTCGGAATTTGTGTTATAGTTACTTATGTGCTAAAATGGATATTGACTTGTGATTTTTATCGTTTACATGATTTTGATATCGTAAGCATGTTTTAAATTTGGGACGAAATTTCTTTTAAGGGTGGTAGAATGTAATACCCTCGTATTTTAACTTACGGTTTGGTCGGGTTATACCCAAATTAGCGAACCATGTGGTTTAGATCGTTTCTTTTGCCTTAACCTAGGTGGGTTGCTTGAACTAGAAAATCTAGGTGGAAATATAGTTACCTAATTAACTTTAATAATTAAAGAAAATTACAAGGGAAATGAAAAGATAAATAAAACAATTAAGTTAAATATAAATAGGGAGAAAGGTATTAGAGAAGGAGAAAACCAAAATCTATGGAGATGAAGAAGATGATTTGGAGCTAGGAAAATCAGTGGAGAATCAATGGAATTGAGGTAGAATGTGAAACCCTTTCTCTTTAGGTGTTTTCCTTTGGTGTTTACTTTATATGATTTTGTATTATAATGATTCAGTGATTTATTCGAATAAATATATGCCTCTTTTTGATAATCAGGCTTCTGAAATTGTTAGATAACATGATTAGGTACCCATGGTTAAATTTTGAGAATTTTCCAATGTAAATTCACCGTTGAATGTTTGTTTGAAATTGGGTGATAATTTCTGAATTTCTGGACAGTTTCGCCTTGCTGTGATTTTGATGTTCTTAGGAAGTCTTAATGGTATTAAAAGGATTTGAGGTCTTAATAAAAGTTGTATATAAACATCTTATCTTTCATTGTGCTTTGGATTGGGTCAATTTCAGATTGTTATGAATTTATCATGAATTGTTTGTAACAACATGTAATCTGCCCAGTTTTTTTATGTTGTCATTATAAATTCAACATCTTTTGTTTGAACCGTTGGTTTGGTGTGAAATTTGTATATGTAATATAAGAATGTGTCAAGAATGTTCCTGTAAAGTTTGAAGATGATCGGATAAAGTTAATACAATGAAACATATAATGTAATATGGCTGCAGTTAACTTGTTTGCATAAATGCTTGAAAGAAACTCATGTTGTTTTTCATATGTTAAGCCATGGTTGCTTGTATGTAAATGATTTTAAAAAGGAAATGAGTTCATGTTTTTCCGTTAGATGGAATATGATTCCATGCTAACGGCGGGTAATGATCCCCGAGAGTTAAATGGGTAATGATCCCCATGGGAACTTGTGTTTCCCGATCATCGATGGCGGCTGTCCGTGCCGGTAAACGATAGGTGGTGTACGAACCAAGGTTTTCGCATGCGAATGAAACGGGTAATGATTCCAGAGCATATGGGTATGATCCCCATAGGAACTTTTGTTCCTGACCATCGATGGAGGCTGTCCGTGCCGATAACGATAGGTGGGTGTACGAACCAAGGTTTTCGTACCGTGAACTCATGGTTACTTGCTGTGATGACAATATTGTTGATGTGAATTGTTGAGTTGATCCTAAATGGATGATTTGTTGATAATACCATTAATGTTGTGAACCCATAGACTGAATTCTAGATTGGATAAGTTATCGAAAATATTGAGGTATTGTGATTCTTGAATATATCATTGATTCGTTGAAGTTGTAATGCGTTCTTGTTATATGTTTTTGCTTGATAAAATGATTATGTTTGCGCATCTTTGGAGAATTGGGAATGCATTCTATTGAGCTGTCATCTCACCCTAATTGACATCCTTTGCAGATTTATCGTAGTGGCGCAAATGAAAGTTATGAATGATTAGCTTAGTGATCGAATTGTTTTATTGTATTGCTTGAAATGTAATTTTAAATAATATGTATGTTGAAAATTTTGTTAATGGTGATAAGAGAATTCATACGTTTAAGCTCAGGTTAGAAAGGTTAAATTACATTTGTTGTAATAAATAAATTAGAAGAGTTATTTGCATAAGTCTCTTTCCGACCCGTAACGCTTCGAGTTCGGATATCCATACGGGTTTGACCTTGGTCCAGAACTCGGGGTGTTACACGGCCACATTGCTACCACTACGAAGCTCAAAAGTCGTCTTGCATTGGTGACCGCTGAAGCGACACAAATATAATTACACTTTCTTACTACTCAAAATATAAATATAGCAAGGGCAAGAAAGGATCGATCCCACGAGAGGTCTAGGTTGTCAAATTGTTATGGTTTCCTATGTAAACACCGAGGATTTTCTGATTTTATGTAATAAAATAAATATAAAAACAAAGAAACAAATAAGCAAACAAATAAGATAGAAGAGATATTGATTAAGGATTTCGTTTTCATTCACTAACATGCTTTTCACAATAACTAGAATTGATATTTAATCTCAACTTTTATCAAAGACCCTAGAATACCTTGATCGCAAGAATATCCCGCAAATCTCCTCATGTCATCAACAAACACATTAAAAGATGCGAATATGAATTCTACCTAAAGGAACAACCTAACGTGTAAAAGCACTAATCAAGTTTAATTCCCTAGATGCATTAAGTTCTATGAAATCGGGCCAATCAAAGCAATTGAACGTGGAAAGCGCACTAATTCAATTTAACAAAGGTTACGCTTCACATATGATCATAAGAATATATCACTACAAACTATAATCATATTATGCTACTTGTATCCAAGGAATATCACTTTGCGTATAATAAACCCTAAACTAGCAATAGATGTGATTAGAAGTTCTACCAATTTGCAACTTGACAAAACAATCAATCAATCATAAAACAATATTTTGAGAGAATTGCAAACGATAAATATGAGACAAAACTAATATATTGAATCAAAGAATCATGCTTTGTGAAATCCAACTATTCCATAACCAATAATAAACTTAGGTACTCATATTCAAGGAGTTCATAACAAGAAGAAAGAGAAAATACTTCATGGTTCTAAACCCTAGAATAAAGTAGAAGAGATAATAATAAAACGTCGTCTTCAAAAATTGTAGAAGTCTTCCCTTTTGTAGTCTTTTTCTCCTTCCAAAACTAGGTTTTGTCTTCAAAGTCCATTAGTTGGAAATTCACCCGGCCCACCATGGAGAGAAACCCGTGTAGAAATTATGTCCCAAAAACGCTCGCTGAAAATCGATTGTGGCTCTAATCCCGCTGGAAAATATATCTCGGGTGGTCAGCAAAAGTCAAACCGCCTTAGGGTCAACGGAGTCCGACCGGTCGGGCCAATCTGGTCGGACGGGTCAATCATCGACCGAGTCGGGTGAGTCGTGGTCGTCGTAGTCTTACTCACCGGGATAGGCCGAGTGGCCAAAGCCATTGCACGGGCTTGCCTTTGTGTTGCACAATCCTTGTGCATAGCCAGCCATCATGGCCCCGCAACTTCAAACCATGTTTGTCGCACTACACCGCATAACTAACTCGCCTTCCCCTGTTCAAAGTTCAATCACCACCAAGCCATTTGTTCATTCCTCATTCCATTAGCAAGAACGCCAACCTCGACTACTCGCAAGCATATTAGCACCACAAGCATCACGGTTCAAGTTCAACCTATAATTCATACACTCCATCATTCAAATCTCCACAAGATCACCACCTCATCCATTGCGGGTGCAAGGCTACATAACTCGTCAAACCATCTCTTTAGCAGCCCTCACCTCCATGATCCGTAGTCACCAACTTATTCTTCCCTTCCCTCGCTCCACCATCCAACTTTCTTGCAATTCCATTACCACGAGTAGCTCATTACTCCCGAGCTACCACCATTCGTAGCACAAGCACAACCGCAGCAGAGATTCAAACTCCAGCCAATTCCATCCTTGAACTCGAGCAGCACTCCTTCTTCCCAGAACCCCATCACTGCAACTCCAATTCAGCTCAGCCTCACACCAACCGCAATCACCATCACCACAGCCATCTCACCGGGCATAACTCCACAAAAAGCACCAAGACATGTTCATTCCGCAACTCACTTCAACCCATCACCGAACTTGACCTAACCAAATCTGAGAGAAACCCATTACAGATTCGATTCTTGCAACTTCACCAGGCTATACTCATCTTCCTTATTCAACACAGCACCACCTTCTACTAACTCAAGAACCCATCTGCTCACACAGCTTCCCATTGCAACTCTGCCACAGCTGCAAGTTCATCCAGGCCACCATTCTTGCTTGCCTCAATCACTGCAATCTCAGCTTCATTCCACTCTGCTCCCTGTAATGCCATACTCAAACTCCAGTTGCATCTGCACCTGTAATCTTCCTCCACATCCATCCAAAGGCACCAGTAGCACTGGCCATAACAGGACCACCACCACTAACCCTTGTTCACCAGTATCATGCCTGCAATTCCATCTCAGAGCCATAACACCATACATCTCAGAATCATCCTCTCTGAGTCCACACATCATCAAACCCTGGCCAATCACCAGCCCCTGACCTGCAATTGCAGTTCACTTGCATTTCACAAGCTCAGAATATCCATCCAGTCACAGCTCATAACCACCAGTACCCATGCTACCTCAACACCATTTCCAGTTCCAGATGCAACCCATGTTTCCACCACCAACAAACCCATAACCTGTAACATCAGTTCTTGTAATTCCAACCTCAAACCCATCGTATTCGTCTCAGATTTGCTGTAGTCTTCAATCGATTGCAACCAGCCACAAACGCAGAGCAAACACCCCGATCTCTTCTTTGTTCTCAGATCTTGACCAACAATAACTCGAACTCAGAATTACAGCAATTTCACCATGAACCCTAACTAATTCGAGCGCTGAATCTTGTTCTCAACAACGACGTCTCCTCGATTCACATCAGCAGCAGCTTACTCCTCTCCTCGATTTCTCATAAGCCAAACCCATCTCCTTCGTCTTCCAATCTCTCGATTAACAGCAGCCATAGTTCATTTCTCTTCTTCTTACTCAGATGCAAATGATTGAGTTTTTCTCTCGATTCTGGGATTGGTAACATTGGTTTGTGTAAGAGATGATGGTGGATATAGCCACCCAGGGCTGACAGATAAGGGGTACCCAACTGGTAGCCCCTTAACATTTGCTGGCTTTCATTTAACACCTCTCCAAAGAAAGTTGTCCCTTAACCTTGGGTCAGCTCCATATATCACTTGCCTGTGAAATGACACTCTTGCCCTTATTGCTTATGAGTTCTTGTTTTGCCCATAACTTCTTCATACGAACTCAGAATGACTCCATTCTTTCGCCATCGTCTTCATCTTCTCGTCCTCTACACAATGAAAAGTAGAAATCTTGTATTTGAACGAGTTCCAATTGGTCTTTTTGCTCCAAATGACTCCATTGCACCTAGTAAACTCAAAAGCACACATAAGACACATAATTTACAAGAAAACTCGCAAAGAAAGCATAAATACTAGATATTAAATACGGTGTATTCTACACCTATCAATTGGTCAACCGCGTTCAGAGGCTTTATGTTCTATCCATGGGATGAGCGTCAACCGGTCGAGCAGTTTCTGAGGAGATGATTGAAGACTGGAAGTGCCATCGAGATGTGTTTGTGAAGTACGACTTCAATGATCCTTGGTTCCTCAAAGGGTTCTCCGAGATTCAGGAGCTCCAGAAATTACAAGATGAGGCCCCTTCTGCAGAATGTGTTACTCGCCAGAAGAAGAGGTCGAAAAGTTGTTCGAGGAGTCAAGGTGAAGCTGTCAGTACTTCAAAGGATGAAAGTCGCTCTTGCCCGGAAGGACGAGTTACTTCAAGGACTTTCCTTGAAGGATTCGGTATATACACTTGTCTCTTCTTTTTCTTTTTGAGTGATAATGAGGATTTCTTTTCATAACTTGACTTCCGGTTTTGAATTA